>CAIGRH010121947.1:0-10812 GCA_903798295.1 Fraxinus nigra | reverse complement strand
AGGCACCTCGACTAGATAGTTGAAGAGCCTCGATTAGGCACTTGAGGAGCCTCAGTTTTGTTTTGATTTCTTCATATTTTGACCTCATATGATCTTTATTTGACTTTTTGCTTACGTGACTTGCTACGTGGTGTCTCTTTCTAGAGACCCAAAAAATGAGGCTAGCACAACCTGAAATATATATTGTCACCATTATCATCCATGGGTACATTTTTTCCTACTTATACTTTGAATCACTGAAATTCTCTAAAATACATTCTTCATATTCATCATCTTGAGTAGGTTCTGTTGCCCCAACTTGTACATCATCCACATCCACTTCTTGATCATCAGTAGCTGCCTCAACCCGCACTTATGTTTCACCCTCCTTAGCATGCACCTCTACAGTAAACTCAACTTTGAAATGCACATCTAGTTCACCAGCATGAAATTCTTCTACAATCTGATCATCCGCATGTTCTTCAGCATCAACATCCAACTCTTCTTCAACAACAGGGGGTTAAATCTCAACATCCACATTAGGTATCTTAGCATGTACTTAAGTTTTACCCCGTGAAAATCATCCTTAAGTAGTTCAGTATGTAATTTAGTCTCACCCTTAGCAGTAACCTCAACCTTTGGTTCCCCAACCTCAGTTTCAAGCCCATATACTTTAGCCTAAGATAATTCAACCTGAAGTTATGTTTCACCTCAGAAGTAACCTCCATACAGTTTCACCAATCTCGGTTTCAACCCCATGTACTTCAACCTCAGATAATTCAACATGAACTTCTGCTTCACCTCTAGAATAACCTCCATCTCAGTTTCCTCAGCAACTGGTTCATCATCTCCTCCGAAGTTAGGCTCATCATCTACTTCCATATCATGTAATGCACTATCACTCTCTATTTCATCTACTATGTACAAGTCATCACCTTCTAATGTCTCATCGTGAATCCCCTCTGCATGGCATGCTTGCCTCTTAACTTCACTATTATGATTGTTGATCATATTTTTCATATATATTAGGTACACTGTCCAGGTGTTCACCGATCTCAACTTCAACCACACAAACATCATTATCTTCTATTTCATCACATGGCAACTCCAACACTTCAACTACATGCAGACAATACAACTCAACCATCGTATTTTCACTAAACAACTTCATTAAATTTATATAATCCGACTTAGTCACCAACCATAATGATGCCTCACTCAATCTTTTCTTTGGTATCTTACAAAATGTCTCATTTTGTTAAAAAAATCCAACATCTTCATGGTATTGCCCGGAAGAAATGTATTAAAGAAATCAGAGAACACATAGTCCAGGTAGCTTATCTTACCATGCTTGTACACAAAATTTCTCATCTTTGAAATTAAAATTCCACCATGATGTAGCTGTTTGCTGAAATACCTGAAATTTTCGCCTAAACACAAGAATGAAAATAAAACATCAAACCTAAACCCTAGTTCTTTTCCAGCGATGTGCAGGTACTCAACAAGCGATTACAATATTTATGACGTTCCAGGTCATGAAAACACTAAAAAAATCTGGAAAGTTCACAGTAAAGGAAAACATTTTATTTACCGCGGGTTAACACACTGAATGACCATAAATGGAAAATTCCACAAACACTCACCGTAGTTAGGTTGAGGAAGAATGCCTCGAAGATGACAAGCAATATCTGATTGATTATCATGATGTTCGTGGGGTTTTTCAGGGTCCATTGTAGAAGATGATGATGTATAGTGATGACGTGAAACAATGGGAAATGGAAATGTATAACTAATAGATTTGATTTTTAAAAGGGGAAAATATGATATTACGAAATTGCTCTCCTTTTAATTGGTCAAAAAATTCAATTTTTCTTTTTTAAAATCAACCATCGACTTAATCGATGGATTTTCTATCAGTTTGTCCTCCATGTGCAAATATTTGAAAAGTTTGAGACTGTGGGTGGCATAAACTAAAGGTTCGGATAAAGTTTGAGACAAAATGAAAGGCTTAGAATTGTGGCTGCAATTCTTCCTTTAATAGATTATAAAAAAAAATCATACAATCCGCTCGTTATAAGTTAAAACAACCTAATTTTGAAATTGATGACAAAAAATAGTTAACTCATTCCTATAAGGAATCAAAGTTTCAAGACTACTATAATTTTGCTCAAATATACAAAAATAATGTAATTGAACTAATTGAATTCTATCAATAATATTTTGGGGAATATGAGAAAAATTACGATGAAAGAAGTGTTTACACCTTCATATTTCAATTTTTACAGTCCCCTATTTACCTATAAGGCCTTTCAATATATTAGAACTAGAATGTATCATTGACCATAAAGAGTTTACATAATAGTTATATCCAAATGTTCTATCAGTAAAAAAATAAAAAAATAAAAAATAAAATAACTAGTTGACCTCCGTTAATTTAAGAGCCCATCAAAGTGATTGAAGCCAGTTTTAAGTTGAGTTTAAATCTCAGAATAAGGTTATCATGCCAGGGTGAAACTCCTAGTTTAGTTCGGCTCATCTCAACTTATCTTCAGGAGGAATGAATTGTCGGAATCATTTGGGGAACATCATTATTACACTCTAATTTCCATCACTCTAAAACTAATATCACACATTTACCTAGTCCACTTCGGGACATATGGCAAACATCAAGTGGCACCCAATCACAATTAGGCAATGACTACTCCTCACCTCAACTCCAACTTGGCACATGGAAGCCGACTTCAACAACAAATCAAAATTAGGTTAGGCGTACACACATTAAGGTCAACACTGTAACTCATTTGATGTAACACAAGCCAATTTGCCTATTTCCTACTATAAATGGGATTATAATGGTCCCTCATAGGGACCGAACTCAATTTTTATATGAAACTCACTTCAAACTCTCTCCCTTTAATGCAAAAGCACTATTTTCTTATTGTTTCAACAATATTTTACTATTTTAGCATAATTTCCATATTTTAGCTTAGATAATCTCTTCCAAATCATCAATTAAGTAGAAAAAAGTGGCATAATCATTTTTTGACGTCAACGGTGTGACGCTAGAAGGAAGGCCTTGTAAACAACAGCCCATACCTCTCACAAGAAAGAATTCTCAAAAAATCACATATCCAACCTGAAAAATTACAATGAGCAATAGTTTGACCTCCAGAAATCTAGCTCGAACTAAAATTCTTAACACAAGTATTCCTCGTGAATTCCAAAAGAAAAATGATTATGCTGAAAATATTAATCCTCAACTCGTTGCAATGAAAAAAAATAGAATGATTAACTAACACTGTTAGCAGAATGGAGAGAAACCAAGCTCACACAACTCCCCTAGCTGATACCGAGGTGGAATCTCTAGCTCGGGAATGAACCAGCCGACCTCCCATCAGGTGAAACCTTCATTTTTCATGCGAAGAATCGTCCAGTAAAAGAGAAATGGGGTCGGAAACAGTCCTTCTCCAATAGGAAGGACTTACCAAAAGGTTGGAAGCATTTTCGATAGATTATGTTTCCAACGATCGCCATCATCTAAAAGAAAGGGAACCAACCCTTCCAAAAGAGATAATCCTACGAATGACGAATCGAAGATGATCTTATTAAAAAAAATATAGCTAGCCTGGGAGCTAAATATAAAAGTTTCGTTGAAGAATACTTCACTAGCCTCCATCTCCCTTTCACATAAAACGTACTAGTTGAGCTATTACCTGAAAGGTTGAAAATGTCTCAAATCTCTGGCTACGATGGAGGGGGAGATCTTCTTAGCCATTTGGAGAAATATGCATCCTGGATGGAATTGCAAGGAGCCGCGACGTCATCATGTGCCTAGCTTTTCCATTGATGTTAGGGGACAAAGCTCAAAGATGGTTTAGAAAGTTGCATCAGAGGTCTGTTAAAAATTGGAATGACCTGGCTAGGAATTCATGTATCAATTTATGGGCTCCAAAGGTCGAAAACACGTTTCTGGTGGTCAATCTACGAAGATGGACCTAGGACCTATCATGAATTCGCAAGTAAGGTGGAAAAGCACATCAGAGATCATAAGGAAGAAAAGGATGATTCAGCACTTCCTAAAGACACAAGGATAGATAAAAAGCTCACGTCTGAGCGCAAAAAAGAGAGGCATGAAATCAACCGACCTCGCCTTTATCTAGAAGGATTTCATTAGTATAATCTTCTAAATGCCTCTTTAGATGAGGTGTTCATGCAATGAGGTCTTCCGCCGACCTCAGTCCATTAAGAAAAATGTGCCTGGATCTAATTAGTAAAGATATTGCAAATTTCATAGGACAATAGTCACCACATAGATGACTGTCGAGAACTAAAAGAACAAATTGAACTATTGATCTGGTGATGTCAGCTAAGAGAATTCATATCCAGATCGGATGAAGCAATTCACGTTGCACCTACCCCGTAGGTTGACATGTCGCCCATCTTGCCAGGCCAACCAATTCAGCCAGCAAAAATCCCCAGGTGATTGCTGAGATTAGAATGTTGTTATACGAAAACCAATGTGTATAAGGTTCTGTAGAGAATGCCAGAGACAAGCTAGAGATACCTGGGTGTGGTAGAACTATGAAATAGGCAGTCACAAACCTAACCTTAGTCTCCGAAGAACTTGGAATGTTCGGATATTTAGAAGAAGATTCTTAAGGCGTGACGTAAAATCAAAGCGATGCTTTTGTCATAACCATTTGCCCATCGTCGAAATCTTCATAAGACAACCTCGTAGATAATGGAAGTTGTATCAACGTGTTATACTTGAAGACCTTGGAAAGAATGGGGATCGACAAAAAAAAATATTGAAGCCTGAGGTCAAATAGCCCTAATCATCGAGCTCAAAGAAGCACACTACTAGAGGAGAATCATTGTTGATTCCGTGGTGGTCAACCTACCATCTAACTTTAATAACATCCTGGGATGGCCTATACTCCATAAACTAAAGGCTACAACCTCAATTTATCACTATTGCATAAAGTTTCCTACCTCTATCGAAATAGGTTTGGTTCGAGGACATCAAGCTGAAGTTCGATCCTGCAATATTAACTTGCCTAGCTCGAGTGTGCACGTGTTCCAAGATTAATAGTACGACCGATCGAAGGAGTCTCGATTGAAAAGACATATTTCAACTGACTTTATTGATATATGAATCACTCACAAGTATTTTAAAGATCAAAAGACAGCTGCCCGCCAAGTTAAAGAAGCAAACCCACATCCATCCCTAGGTGTTCTGATATTGGCTCTAACTATAGTCAGCATAACCGTCCATTGGGTTCTGGTCGATAGTGGTAGCACCCTCAACATTTTGTATGTCAACACTCCAAGTGGATGGGACTTATATTGCATTTCTTACAGTCATATCCTAACATGGTTCTCGGGCTAAACGAAGCATTGACCTTAGCAAAGGGGCAAATCAAGCTCACTATTAAGGTTGGAAACACTCCTCGTCGGGTTCACGTCGACTCTGATTTTGTAGTGTTCGACTTCACATCACCTTATGATACAATAATAGGGCAACTGCTTCTGTTTAACTTAAAGACCATCGTGTTAGTGTATCACTACTTCATCAAGTTTCCCACCGTTATGGCCAAAGGGAGATCAAAGAGAATAAGGAAGCTGCAAAAGGTTTTCGTAATATTCATTGCCCTGCAAAATTGAAGTTCTCCACATCTTATTCCAACATGGAGTAAACATGGCCTACTTGGGAAAACATGGCATCAGCTCATTAGATCCTAGAATAAACCTAAAAGATAAAGGAGCAGAACCCGTCAAGGAACTAGATAATGTCTAGGTCAGCTCGAACATACCCCAAGAGAGCTTCAAATTGGGCACGAATTACAACAACCACACTGGTCCAAACTTGTAGAATTCCTTAGTAACAACTTGGATATGTTTACCTGCAGTCATAGGGATAGAGAGGGAATCAATCCCAAGATTACTTGTTACCGGCTCAATATAGATCCTACAGCTCGGTCAAAACAGCAAAGACGAAGACCCCTCAATGTTGAAAGATATGAAACCCTACGAAAAGAAGTGGAGAATCTACTTATTAATGGGTTTATCAAGAAAGCAACTTATACCAAATGGGTTGCCAACCCAGTTTTGGTGAAGAAAAGCAATATGGATTTGAGAGTTTGTATAGATTTTACGACCTCAATAAATCATGTCCTAAAGATAGTTTCTCCTTACTGTGGATAGATCGGATGGTCGATGCCACAACTCGACATGAGCTCTTCGGCTTTATGAATGCCCACTCTGGCTAAAATCAAATTCATATGTATGAACCTGATCAAGAACACAATTCATTCATAATCGATCGAGTTTTGTACTACTATAAGATGATGTAGTTTAGCCTCAAGAATGCTGGAGAAACATATCAAAAGCTTGTGAATTCAATGTTCACCCAATAGATAGGTGAAACCATGGAAGTTTACATTGATGATATGCTAGTAAAAAGTACCAAAGCTGAAAACCACATCCAACACCTATTAGACATGTTCGTAATCTTGCAGAAGTATAAAACGAAGCTCAACCCCCTCAAGTGTGCATTTGGGGTTAGTTCCAACAAATTTCAAGGTTACATGGTGAACCACTAGGGAATAAAGCCAACCAAAAAAATGAAGCTATCCTTGACATGGCGGCTCCAACCTAACCTAAGAAGATACAAGGTCTTATGGGACTAATTGTGATATTAAGTAGATTTGTCTCCTAATCTATTGATTGGTGTAGACCTTTCTTTGACACACTACAAGGAGGAAAGAAGTTCAAATGGACTAATGGATGTAATAAAGCCTTTGAAGATCTGAAAACATGACTATCTCAACCGCTTCTCCTTTCGAAACCTATGGCCAATGAAAAGTTATCTCTATACTTAGTCATATTTGAGCACGCCCTTAGTGTCGTACTCGTCGGGGAAGAAGATGGTATCCAATACCCAGTCTATTACATCAGCAAAGCACTTTAAGATGTTGAGCTACGCTACTCTCCCATGGAAAAGCTCGGTTACACCTTAGTTATGTCAGTAAGAAAACTATGGCCCTATTTCCTATAACATCCCATATTGGTCCATCGACTATCCTCTAAGGTAAGTACTGTAAAAACAAACACCTTAGGATGTCTAGTAAAGTAGGCCATCAAGCTTGGCTAATTTGATATATCTTACAAGCCATGGACAACTATAAAAGGACAAGCCTTAGTTGACTTCGTAGCTGAATTCAGCTCAGATCCCCAAAAAGGCTTGTACGAAGATAAATCTTAGGAGCTATTTGTTGACGAGTCTTCAAATGAGTTTCGAGTAGGTGCCGTAGTGGTCATGATCAGTCAAGATCGCCTCTACTTTTGTCAAGCATTGACATTCAACTTCAAGGCTTCTAGTAACGAGGTAGAATACAAAGCATTAATAGTCGGCTAGAAAATGGCTAAGGAATTAAAAATATCTAAGCTAATAGCACACAGTAACTCCTAGCTAATAGCAAACCAAATAAACGAGATCCTCTAGACCAAAGAAAACAGGATGGGTGGCTATCTGAAAGCTGCTAAAAGAGAGTTAAGAGACTTTGAGATGATGAAAGTAAGACAAATACATTGATCCCGAAACAGTCTACCAACGCATTAGCTAGGCTTGCAACTGGCGAAGGGGTTAATGAACTAGAGAGCATCCCGGTGGGAAAAATTGGGCAGCCCGTTGTTGAGAATATGTTGTGACAATGATGGCCATAGACTCCCCAAGTCTTCTTGGATGGACAAGATTATACAATTCCTAAGAATTGGGAAAGGCCAAGCAGCTAAGGTCAAAAAGTTAAGGATAAGATCAGCTCGATATACTCTCTTAAATGGTGTTCTCTATAAGAGGATAAGCAATCCCATTATTGAGTTGATTAAATGAAGAAGACGATTATTACGCACTACAAGAAGTTCACGAAGGAATCTACGGAATCACACAGAAGGAAAGTCTTTAGCACACAAGATTTTGAGGCAAGGATATTTCTGACCCTTCCTAAGAAAAGACGATCTAAACTTTGCAAAGAAGTATGACAAATGCCAACGATTTGCACACATCATCGACTCCCTTCGGTGGAGTATACTATGATAATCAGTCCTTGGCTATTCTAGAAATGAAGGATAGACTTTATTGGATCCATGCCCATTGGATGTGGCGAAACCAAGTTCGCTATCATTGTCATTGACTACTTTACCAAATGGTCTGAGGCCGAACCTCTTGCGAAGATAATCGAACATAAAACCACATAATTTATTTGGAAATCAATCATTGCAGATTTAGAGTTCCCCACTCTATAGTCATAGACAATGGAAAATAGTTTGACAATGCACATTTGAGGACCTTCTATGAAAAGCTAAACATTCAAAAGCATTTCTCCACTCCAAAGCACCCACAAGCCAATGGACAAGTAAAAACAGTCAATAAGATCATCAAGCACACTCTGAAAACTCGATTAAATGCTCTCAATGGAGTGTTGGCCGATGAACTCCTTAGCATGTTGTGGTCCTACCGCACCACCTTGTGTAACCCTATTTTTCCTTGTATTTGTTGTTGAAGCCGCGATTCATCTTGAAACTCCCGCGATTCAGAATAAATTCATCATGTCAGGGTGAAACTCTCAGTTTAGTTTAGTTCAGCTCACCTCGAACAACTTCCAGGTTAACTCGACTTATCTTCAGATGGAAGGAACTGTCGTCGTCATTTTGGGAACATCATCATTACACTTTGATTTTCCTCACTTTAAGAATGACATCACACATTTATCTAATCTAATCACTTCGGGACACATGGCAAACATCATGTGGCACCCCCATTAGGCAATGATTACTCCCCACTTGAGCTCCAACTTGGCACATGAAAGCCGACCTCAACAACCAATCAAAACTAGGTCAACGGTACATACATTAAGGCCAACACTATAACTGATTTGATGTAAAACAAGCGAATTTATATATTCCCTACTATAAATGGGATTATGATGGTCCCCAAAGGAACTAAACTCAACTATTATATGAAACTCTCTTCATTTAATGCAAAATCACTCTTCTTATTGTTTCTACAACATTTTACTATTTTAGCACAATTTACCTATTTCAACTTAGATTACCTCTTCTAAATCATCAATTAAGTCGCAAAAGTGGCCTAGTCATTCTTCTTTCATCTTATCGAACGTAATAACACAATGACCTTTTCATATAATCTTTGAAAGTTTGATAATAATCTTAACGAACTTTTTTCGTTCAAAAACGACGACGATGATGATGATGATGATGATGATGATGATGATGAGCTAACTATTACGTAAATCGCGTAGGATAATAATGAAACAACAAATAGCAAAAATGATGACATTAGAAAAAAATATGAAATCAATTTTTTTTTTTAAAAAAAAAAAGTGGTATAATAGCCAAAAATTATGAAATCAAAAAATAAAATAAAAAATAAATAGATCCAATACTTGAGAAAAGTGATGAGAGCAAATGGTAACAAGAATTAAAGATTTAGAAAATGAGATCACAAGTTGTGTAAAAGTTGAAGGAAACGGCATTGGCTTCTTATAGACAAAAAATTGCAAATAAGGAAAAAAATAAAGCAAGGAGCACGGTTGGGCTCACCTAGTTGCTTCGCTAGCAGTCTCACAAGATTTTTGTTGTTTGGCTCACGTCCACGACTTGTACTGTTGTTTGTCAAACTAGTCGAACCAACAAATTGCTCAGCCCACTCAACACCCCCTACTAGGAGGGGTGAATTCCATGAAGTAAAAATAAAAAATAAAGTGCGTTGACCATGGTGGGGAAGTGGCCATGTCATATTGGACAACTATAGAAAAATTGAGCCAACTCATGAATCAATTCCTTCGACACTTGGAAAAACTAAAAACTTGTGACATTTTAAAACTCAAATGGGAATATAGAATTCGAAAGTCTAAATGTAAAACAAGAATTTAAAAATAATAATGTGAAAGGGAAAAGTATACATGAAAACTTTGTAAAGAGAGGTAAATGAAAGTGTATGATATTTAGAAAGTAAAATAATTAAAAATTATAATGTGAGAGAAAAGTATATACTATACGAAAATTTTGTGAGGCAAATGAAAGTGTTTGATATTTTAGCAAGTAAAATATTTGAAATTAAAAGGATAAAATATCAAAAAGTAGGGTAGTGCGCATCCGGGGAATCGAACCCCGGTCAGTACCGTGGGAGGGTACTATGATACCACTACACTAGATGCGCATCTTGATATCCAATTGTCATCTAATAAATATAAAATATTTTTATCATCTCAGTGCTTCTCTTGTGAAGTTGAAAAATTACTTTTCAGTTAATACAATATATTTTTCATTCACACATTTCGTATAACTCACAATTTGTATTCACTAATTGTCCTTACATTCCGTAAAACTAATAACTTATGATCGTTTAAATTTTAATTTAAGCTCTCTCTAGCATCCTAAGGTTTACTTATATAAGGAAAAAGGAATGTTTTAAAATAAATATTTTTGCTATTAATGAAAACAAATAAATAACTTATTTATTTGACTGTAAGAAATTTACTCTTGAAAACAATACTTTTTCTTTCTTTTTTAAGGTTAACAAAACTACATTATTTAAATATTTTTAAAAATATAAGTATTTACAAATATCTAAACGTGCCCTTTTTGTTTTTGTTGTTTTAATTGAACATTACTGCAAAAGTCAAAAAATAACAAATTAAGTTATACATCCATTTTAGATTCTGTTTAGTTTAGTCTCTATTTGATATCATCATTTATAGTTCATTCAGTTGGAAATGTGTTATTTGGTGAATGAGATATTAAGCCAAATTT
>CAIGRH010121941.1:0-24931 GCA_903798295.1 Fraxinus nigra | reverse complement strand
TCTCTCCCCTCAAGGAACAAAATAATTAATGACTATCAAGTCCCCCGTTTTCCCTATACCATAATCAGATTGGAGACTATGGATTTGATCCTCCAATTATTCATTTTCAGGTAAACTTAACTTACATTCAACAATTATAAAAAGGCACACAATCGACAAAATAAAATATTTGATATACAATACTTAATATTTGTGCACAGTACGACAATGAAATTTAGCACTTCTCTTTCATGCTAGACCACACTCTGAGGGCTCCATTGAGTGTGGTCTAGCATTAACGTTAAAACGAATCCTAGGAGTTGGGTCAAGAATACATTAAAATTACCCCAAGTTTTGAAATTTCATCTTACAATACCACCTTCATTAGTTTGTGTAGGTAGTAGTAAAACATTTTATGAACTCATCTCACGTGGTTTATTGAATTACATGACTATTTGTACAAGTAATCTATTTGTATAGGGAATCAACCCGAAATTCTCAACTCGTGAGAAACAAAAATAGAGAAAGCACACGCCAAAAGAAAAAAAAAAACAATCTCATGCACAAGACAATATTACACGGTTCAACAATCTTGCCTACGTCCACGGAGTTGCATGAATTTTACTATTATCAAGGAAAATACAAAGTGTGGCCGTACAATTTTTATCTCTCTCAAATAGGAACCATAGTCGCCAAAACTACGTTTTCTATATCCTGCGCAAAGGATTCACAACGAGCTACAAAACGTGTAAAAAATTTCCCCAGGATCGCTGCCCCCGAACCCGAACCCCCGGGAGGCTTGTCCATGAGAGCCCCAGATTGGGCCTATTGGCCCAAACCTCCGCTCCATGGACTAAACCTAAAAAAAANCATGCACAAGACAATATTACACGGTTCAACAATCTTGCCTACGTCCACGGAGTTGCATGAATTTTACTATTATCAAGGAAAATACAAAGTGTGGCCGTACAATTTTTATCTCTCTCAAATAGGAACCATAGTCGCCAAAACTACGTTTTCTATATCCTGCGCAAAGGATTCACAACGAGCTACAAAACGTGTAAAAAATTTCCCCAGGATCGCTGCCCCCGAACCCGAACCCCCGGGAGGCTTGTCCATGAGAGCCCCAGATTGGGCCTATTGGCCCAAACCTCCGCTCCATGGACTAAACCTAAAAAAAAAACTCCCATTAAAAACCATGCAACATTATTTGGGTTGGGTCGTCCACCGGATCAAACAAAACTAGGCCCCAGAAGGCCCAAAAATTTGAACCTGAATTCTATGAGAGAAGTGGTAGTTACAAAAAAATATCTTCTATCAAGATTATCGACACTTAAAAGACATACACAATAACGATCTAAATGTGAGATAAGATTATCCAGCATTATCCGTTCTTGATCTATTTAAGCAACCGGCAAGGTAGTAGCTTGTTTAAGAACATTAATCTTGGAATACTACTTCATGTTCAAGCTTTTATAATTACCATTACAATAAATAATTCTATAAATGACGTGTTCGCTTGTGTATATTTTGAAACAAATGTATTGGAAGAAGGTAAAAAACAGAAAAGGGAGAATTCAAAGATCGCGAAGAAGATCAAACGATGGTGGAAGAATGCCTTTGGTCATTGTCAATGGTTGGTTCAGGAGGTCGACACCAGAAAGCACTACACAAAAGCATCATTATGCCATAATAACATCATTTGTTGCGAAAAGGTTACCGTACAAACTTTCTATATAATCTTTATGAAACTTAAAAGGTTCAAAATCTTCAACTCTTTTCAGAGACAATTGGCATCACATCAGGAGGAGATTCTTGATGCTGATCAATATAAGTTTGAGAGGAACTCTGCACGATATGGTCAGATTTTCGACTTCAAGACCATTGGAGTGACCTGAAATTTATAGATGAGGTTGTTACCGTCCAACTTTACATGCTGATAGCCTGATACTCACGATTTCAGTAGTCATGCCGTTGATGTTTTCCCAGCTTTCAATTTATTTCCCTCTTTTTTCCCTTTTTCCTGTACCATTTATACATTTATAAAACTTGTAGGAATAGTTGAAATGAAATTTCTATTATTCCTCTCTCAGTATTAGGGTAATTCTTCAACTACACGATTACTTGCATGGATTAGTAGTTCCCAAGTTATTGAAACGAGTACTTCTCATAGATGTTCGATTTCTGGCAGCTAAACTGAACAAACATCTGTGATCCGTTTCACATTCTCAGGCAAGTCCACACATGGCTGAAAACCATAAAAAATGAAATATCTAAGCCAACTTACAGTTCGTTTATATGAACTTTGGACCTTGGAGAGCTCAATATCTGGGACCTTCTGCTGCCGCTTTTCATGAATGAGAACACGTGCACATTTGCACATGAAGTACAGAAGTAGCACACCAAGAGAAAATACCACAATCGATTCAACGACAATTGCTGATCCTAAAACTGTACCACAAAACAAAGCTAACATTAATTCTTGTATTATTCCTTTTACGTCGGCTATGAAACAATATTCAGCATCAGCTAGACAATTTAGCAAACAAAATTGCAAAAGTATATGCATCAAAACCAATAACATGTAAATGCTGAAAAAGTTCCACAAACACTTGAAATCTAAAGAGTAGTGATCCTTGTATCTTACAATGAGCTGCCAATGGACTAATTGGTCTTCGTCTTATAAGACTTATTGTAGACGTGGCAAGAAGAGGCATTGACATCATCTCTGTACAGTTAGGGTAGCATCCGTAGTTTCCCATATCGTTTACTGTGACTGTTAAGAAAGCGTTATGTTCACCATCCTGTCGAGGAAAAATGTTTTTTCTATCATTATAACACTATAACATGTACGAGCGAGTTGTTTCATCTGAAGAACAAGTTAGATCGATAGCCATGTTATGGTTGCAAAAGTAAATTATATTATTAAGTATATTTCTTCATGCAAGACAATGAAGAGTGCTAGTAAACTCACATGGTATAACAGTTGTTCCATAATACTGTTGCAGTCATTAATTGTACCTCGGATTCGGATACCTTTTGCTTTAACCAAAAAGTGCTTCGAGATGGTAACAAATGTTTGAAGAGGTTGCCACTGATAACTTGTCTTCAACTTTAATTCGGTTGAACTAATGAGATCTGCTGGAAGGTTCGTTGACAAAAGTCCAGAGCTCACTTCCAAGGAGAAAATGACCAAAAAGCATGACCAGTTGCCTAAACATCACTTGAGTATCAGGTACTATATCTATACTCAAAGTTCAACAAGCATTTACGCATGTATTTTACATCAAATTCATCTGGCCTTCGTATATTATTTTCGAATCCTTCTACTCCATCTATTCTTAAACATACCAGGAAAATTCAGAAGGTCTGGATCTCCGATGAAGTCAAATTTCTCTCTCTGTCTACCAAAGATAGGTGCCTCATCATTCTTTTCATCCAGGATAACGAATGAGGGAATATTAATAAAAGGTGGATCGTTGATTGGTTGCACATAAACCGGAACATTTAAATCATTCTTTCCATTTTTGTTGATTGTAGAAACTCGGAGTGTATCAGCACCATAGAAGTTCTCCTTTCTAATCCAAAGACAAGCAAATTTAACAAGTTAGAAACATGCTTTAAGTCAAAAGAAGGTATTTTGTAAGCCTACATAGATATATGAAGTTATGAACTTTCACAAACACACATGTATATATACCATGCCATTCGAATGGCAAAACGATGAGTTCAGTTAGTTGTACCCGAAGTATTGGATTGACTGAAGAGCAAAGTTGATCACATCAACACAGCCTACTAAAGTTATTTCTTTATCCATTCCAATGTCTTTGCTGATAGAAAATTCATTCCATCTTGGATGCCAAAATTGCATCGGCATAGGATAAAGAAGTAGTTCTCCAGACAGTGAACTGAAAGTAACAGTGATATTTTCTTCCAGATCCGAGTAAACAATTGCAAATCCCAAGAAACCACTGCATAGAGACCAAAAAATCAATAGCATTTGGATATAATCCCGCTCATATAGTTTTTAGTTTCATAGAATAACATAAGAGGACAAATAGCATCTTACCCGAACTTGGGATTGACTACATCTTCTGTAGCTTGCAATTGACTTGGACTGGAAACAAACCGAGGTGGTATGCAGAGAACAAATAAATTTACAGCACCCGAAGCAACATTTCCATTTATATCAGCTATTGTATACAAGAAACAATCATTTCCGTAAAATCCTTTACATGGAGTATATCTAAAGATATGTCCATACTGTAAAAGCGAACCATGAGTGGGCTGCCAAGATGTGGTATATCAATTAAGGTTCCAGAAGAAACTTTTCACTCGAACTTTGAAAGCAGCACATTTAACTGAAATCTGAAATCCTACATGCTCGTGTGATAGTACTAAACTACGATTTTTAATAAATTAGCGCATCACTGGTTTCCAAGAAATGGCATTCTATTTATTCCATTTGCATATATCCAAGGCAAAATCTCAACATCAAAGATAGTTATTTTAGCTGACAGAATAGGAAACAAGGATTTATGATGAACTCATAAATTTAGTTACAGTTTCTATTATTTACAAAAGAGGAACTCGAAGGTATAAGTTAATCCCCTTATATTTTCTTCAACACTAGCTCCATCCCTTATATTTTGCATATTGCTTACCTTTGAATAGTCCACAATACTTGCATTGCCACCAGCAAAGTAATCATTTTCTAGAACGTTAAAAGCAACTGACTCATCCTCCCATACAGAAACTGTATCATTGTAGAGTTTAGGAAAATATTCACCTAAAACAGATGGGATGTCATTTAGTATTAGCAATATAAATGTGGTGCTGAGTGAGGAAACTGAGTTCAGATTTTTATAGTACAGACACGAATCATCATTACACATGCACGTGCATTCAAAGCTCAGAACTTACCACTATACACATTCACCCCGAAGGGACACGGGATGAAACGGTTACCATCGTATGAAGTGCAGAACTCATACGTGCCAACATCATTTGCCAGGTAGCTACCAGTATAAGATCCATCATTGTTATCAAGAAACGTCCACGTGGAAGAAGCAGATCTGTTAATTGAAGCAATCTCTAATTTCAACTTTGATTGTTGTAACAGGACAGGATTATGATATGAATCCATGAGTCGTACAACTATATCATTTTTAATCAGCTTTGACACTTTTGGTGCAAATTTCACAACCCCAGAGAGCGATAAATTAACCTTGCCTGCGGTCGATCAATGAACCTATCAAGAATCTTTAGTCCACCCTACCAAACATGACAATAGTAGTGGGATACATAATATTTAACATGCCAAGGACTTTTACCTGGACTTACTTCCTTTCTAATTGTATGTCCACCATTCAATGGAATGTTTCCACAAAACACACGAATTTCATATATACCACTCTTCTCGGGTACATAAATGACATCGAAGGCACTAGCTTTCTGATTCCAGTTTCCAGCAGACTGCATCCAGAAACCCAATATTATCAGTAGTACTGTATCCTGTAGCACATTATATATATATAAGGAATGTTTAAGTATACTTACATCGTTCTTTGTGCTGAATATTGGAGCAGAATCAATTTGCATATGATTGATATCATTCAGTCTACCAGTATATAAACTACCTGTAGGACAGATGCACCCTCCCACTTATAAATACTGATGATAATTTTTTAAAACCAAGAATGGATAATCACGCTTTTTACCGTTGACAGTCTCCCTTATACGTATACTTGGCTGTATAATTTGGGAATCGAATTCAAGCACAATTTGTACTTGAAGCCTTTCTAACTCAACAGGAGCAGGATATAGATAGGCATCTTTAAGAAACACAGAAAACTTTGCAGCACGGCCAGCTATAGAATTATTTAGACCAGATCCATTGACAATGCTGTTCATTCCGTCGCAATAACCTATTTAAAATTATGCAAAAGATAAAAAGATTTTAAACATATAACGTGAAATATAAATAAGACTAAAAGTGGCCTTTGATTCTTTGCTAATAATTCTGACTCTGCCTTATGATAAACAACTTTTAGCATTTAAGCTGGTTTGAATGCATTTTATTATGATCATTTTAAACATGTATCCTCCACAAGTGACAGAAAATGGAAAATTGAAGAGTAGACAAGCACCTATATAAACAGTAAAATCATATGGCATATTGGAAATTAAAGTATTCTTCTCCTTATTGGATATCATGAGCATAAAGTCTCCCGGTTCCTCTAGGCTGAAAGAAAAAGATTGTATTCCCTGCCCAACATCTTTGAAGTGCAGATCCGCCACTGGCATGGATAAGTTCGTCCCTTTCTCAATAACATCAATATCAAATGTATAAAAACCCGAAACCAGATTTCCATATTGATCATGCTGGTGTATGAAAGCTTCCATCATAGAAAATAATTGGAAGGACTTTGTTTCAATATCCCATTGAGCAATACAAGTGGAGACATCCAGTTCTCCTGTAAAGGAAGATTATGGAATTGTTTCACTGGGAAGGATAAAAAAAGCTCATCATCTTAATTCTTTGCACAGAATAAATACATGTTAACAAAAAACAAACAGAAACCCTGCAAAGCAGAAATGAGCTCAATGGAATGGAATCACTAACAAAAATTCTGAATTTGGTTTTGTGCTCACATGAATCACCTGGATAAACCTTGAATGGTAATGGAGAGAGCTGAAATGTTTGGTTTTCGTCTTCCACATGAAGTAAGAGGCTTCCGGCAGTGGCTGCAATAAACTCAATGCTAAGGTAGCCGTACTGATTCCAACCTCTATTGGTCACGTTAAGCAAACTTGCATTGGAACCATTTGAGCGAAATGCAGACAACGAGAAGTTATAGAAACGTAGTCCCTCACTTGCAGAAGTGACATTGTTCCCAAATGCATCTTTAGGAAGTATCAAAACTTCAGCTTTTGTTCCGGCTATAAATTCGTCCTCTCCATCCTTCCACGACACAATTCCGGCTGCTGGATACATTTGACCTTCACAATGACAGTATAGACATTACTGATGAAATATACAAGGACAAGATTGAAGTACAATATGCATTTTCATAACTACAAGAGTATTTCTTAGCTACTCTAACTGGCTTAGAAATGCTATTTTTATTTTCTCGTGGTGAAGGTTCGTATCATTAAACTATATGTACAAACCTATATTGCTAAAACCCGATATATTCATCTCTTTTATCCAATAGACCACAAAATACACTTTGAAAGGTCATTTTCATCGTTTATCTTAACATTGTTTGGCATTCATGGAGATATCTATGCTATTATCGCATCACTTTGTCATCACATTCAAAAATGCGCAATAACAATCAGAAACATCCTTGTACAACGAGAAGTAGTATGTACAAGATTTTGAGTAAATATGTGGAGGAAAATCCAATTAATGGCACGGTACCAATCCCAAAATAGGCAAACAGCATCGTTGTGGAATGACAAATTGCAATTAACAGTTTTAGAAACACATTTTGATATGTTTATGGCACTAGTGACCAATTCATCTTCCAAGAACACATTAAGGAAACCTTATTCAAATAGGAAAAAATACAATAACTAGGCCTTATTCATGGTAAATTATGGCCGCCTTCATGAATCCTTTTTCACCAAATGTATTCGGTTCTTTGCTAAATCTACAGGGGAAAAAAAAAATGTTCTAGCAAATAACTAAGATAAAATAAAAATAAAACCTGGAGTAACTTGAAAATGCAGCGAAGAATCCAAAACATGAAAATGTTCATCAGTGATAAGCACATTGAACAAGCCAACCATAATAGGAGTAAATAAAATCCTCCAGTTTCCAGTATCTGCAAAATCAAAACTTGAAGACACCCCAGAAATCAAAGAACTGTTGCCCATCTTATCATTCACCGTAATATTTGGATTAAATGGAAGTTTGTATTTTCCACTATCATAATTCCCAAGAACAATAACTTTAATTGTTGCAATTTCACCAGCCACGAATGTGTCATTGTTATTCAACCAACTGAATGCAAAATTAGGCATTTGTACACTATCTGAAACAAGAAAAAAAGAAGAAGAATGTTAATACCAATATGTAAAACTGTGTGGGATATGAATGGGCAGTTGAAATCGTGTACCTGATTTTGTAAGTTGAAGAGTGAGAGAAATGGTGAAGAAAATGACGAGTAATGAATTGTAGAACAGGATTTGGATTGCCATTTTCTTGAAGATTGTGAATTCAATAAAGGGAAGTAAAGAATTTTCTTGGTGGATTATGAAACTGAAGTGGGCAAATTTGAAGCGGGAGAAGTTTGAATACAGTAACTGCTATAGGAAGAAAGGCAGTTGTGGCCATTAATCC
Organism: Fraxinus nigra; assembly: GCA_903798295.1. Classification (NCBI taxonomy): domain Eukaryota; kingdom Viridiplantae; phylum Streptophyta; class Magnoliopsida; order Lamiales; family Oleaceae; genus Fraxinus; species Fraxinus nigra. The sequence continues at coordinate 16,602 of CAIGRH010121941.1, read as the reverse complement.
ACGCCCAGCACCGTTCCAATGTCTTAAAACCGACTCGGACATCAACCCAAAATAGTAGGCAAGTACGAAGTGACATGGAGCAGTTATCATGGCTCGATAACTCATCATGTTCATGTTACAAAAGTACCATGACCTAAAGAAATAAGCTCGATTAGCAAAACTGTGAGGAATTCAAATTCAGCACGATTTGACCAATATGAGAAATGAAATTGTGTGATAATTTGCGAATGTGTTCTCTCTTCTTCAATCCAATATGGAGAGAGATGCTCTTAGAGGTGCTTATGATTTTAGGATAAGAGACGTTTGCTATGTCTGTACATGAAGAAGGGTACATGAAAAATAGTCAAATTCAATAATGAATTTTAATCTCATTTTATGGTAAGAACTTTTATTAACTTTTCAACCACATATTTCATTTTTTTTTGATGAAAAATACTAAAAATCTCATTATTTCATTATTTTTAACAAAATCAAGTAGAGGCTAAATTTTCTTTGCTACATTTTTAAATCAATAAATATTAAAAGTCAAGAATTAGAACCTCATTTCGACTCTGTAATGGGCCTTTTGGGCCCAATTTAGACCTGAAATATCAGGAAAAGGGTAATAGAGGAAAGAGAAAATTTCAAATGTAAGAAAGTAAGATGTTAAGATACAAAGTTTAAAACTTCAAAAATAAGATATTAATTAAATTTTATTTATGAAATAATTAATAAAAATATTTTATAAACTAAATATATTAAGGTCACAATTTTATACAATTTGATTACAATTATCTAATTAATTGTTCACAAATTATTTTTTGATCACATATAAATTTTTTTTATAGGTTACAAATTATTTCACGGTTACAGATCAAAGATTTTATCGGTCACAATTTGTTTATCAGTTACAAATCACAAATTTTACAAATTACAATTTATTACACGGTAAAAAATTATTAAATTATTGGTCACAAATTAATAATTTTTTAAGTCACAATCAATCAAATAAGTTGTGACAACCACCAACACTTGTCACCACCACCTTACCATTACCTTCAGTCGCACTGTCGTCAACACCTCCCCCTACCTCCCAGCAACACCGTCGTCGCTACGCCATTGCCAACACTACTTCCAACAAACCACGATTTTCAATTTCAAAACCACTATTACCACCCCACCACCAACAAGCCACCATTTTTAACTACAAAACTACCACTAGTGTCAATGTCAATGCCAACGCCACCACCACCACCACTATCGCTACTACATGCACCACCACCACCATCTTACCATCGATGTCATGGCCAGCAGATGCAACAACAACAGCTCATGTACCAAAAATCACAACTACCATCTCCATCTCCATCACATCACAACCACCACACCCACCAAAAAAATCTCCAAACCCATTGTCGCCGCTATTGCATGATGAGAATAGTACAACACGCAGTTACTGTTGTGGCTTCCGGTGGTGGTGCTGCTGTGTGTCATCACCTGCTACGCGGCGCCGGTGGATTTCTCGACAAAAGTAGAAGAGAGATGACAAAGAGGATAGATAAAGAGAATAGAAATGAAAAATGATTTAGGGTTTGGGTTTGGGTGGGTGGGTATTAGATTATTTTTATAAGATTATTAATGATATTTAAAAATTCTATTGTTATCTTATTTTTGTATAAACAAACCTTAAATCTGATTTTTGAAATGTAATTTTTAAAAGTAGGCTTCCACGTAATTTCCATTATAAGAAAATCAATAACTGAAGCTGTAAACCTTTCCATTCTAGTGCTAAATTTGTCAATTTCTCCAATATCTTATGGATCAAAAGGGTCTTTCGCCAAAATTGATTGATTAAAATTAAATTAAATTGATTTCAAAAATGAGAAAAATAATAACTTTAATTTTTTCATGGAATCCAAAAGATATCAAACCAACAAAATGAATAACTCAATTATATAATTTTGATAAGTTGGTGATGAAGTAGACCATCTTAACAATTATTTAAATAAGAAACCAAACTCTCTGCGTTCAATTTGGATTTCGATTCAATCTGTAGTGATATACTGATTGAATCATCTAAAGGAGTGTGGTAGAAAAGTATCGACATGGACTGGAGAAGCGATGAAGCAATTTTAGACGCTAATATAATTTTCAATAAGTTAATATCAAAATCAATCGTTATCATTTTTATTAAAATCTCAAGTTTGATAGAAATACCCTTTTTTTATTATGATAGATACAAGTTGATGAGTTCTAAATTAAAACGTATCGTTTCATGTTGTTTGTCAAATCTTTTAGACTTTTTGGCAAATGAGTAATGAATTTGCTAGTGACACATTTCCACTAGCAAAAGTAACTAAAACTGGAGACTGGAAAGGAATTATTTATTAGAAAAAAATAGAGATATTTGCGAGAATAAAATATTTGCCAGTTGGATTCAATTCTTTGTAACTTGACTTATATTCTATAAAATTAGGGACAAAGTATTACTTTAAAACTATAGAATCAAGAACAATGATAGATTATTTTACTTACTTTGTAGTTTGTATAATTATTTTAAAAAGATATTTGAGGCGGGACAGGTCATGTGATTCTTATCCTAACTTAAGAATATTAAATTTCGATGGATACTAGTTGAAAATTTATTAAGGAAAAGAACTCTAAAAGGCATATATTCGACTTGTTGCATATCCAAGGAATTTAGCAACCCGAAGTTTCAAATAATTTTTTATTTCTAACTTCCACTTAACGGAGTTTAAATGGTAGAACAAATGTTTTAAGAATATAAGAGTTTTGATTTCATGAGTACCTTGCTTAGTCTATGTTAAACACCAAATAACACGGCACATTAATTATCAATAAATATAATCATTTACGGGATCCACCATCATCTTCCACTACATAAATTAGTGTGCCATGTCGTTGGATATTTAACATAAGTTAAGCAATAATATTTAGGAGATCAATCCTATTAGAGAAGATCCAAAATTAAAAATAGTGAAATTTTCTTACAATTTGTAGATTGGATGTATTATTTGGTGGTGTTCGTCGGAGGCATAGTCTAGATGATGATGCAATTTTATTTTTTATTTTTTAATTTGCTCGTGACGAAGCAGAAATTGAACAACTCCATGATTGTAACCAAACAGTCCAAATGGTCCATGTACTACGGCTGAAAAGTGGCGAACAACTCAAAAGAGGAATCCAACTTACTCTTCAATATATTGTCATTTTAGCAATCCTCATTGGGACCCATTAGTGGGGCCCATCGGGTTTATCCAGAACCAGAGAGGTCCCATGTTCCTCTTCTTTACATATATTTGGGGTCTTATCATGTATCATGTTTCCGTGTGTACATGTACACGGATTTGAATGTATTATATACATGTCGGATAAAATATCACCTTGAATAAAGATGAAAATATATACTAATTTATAAGAACTTGGATCACTTCTCTTAATAAAGTTAATTTTTTAGGATGGAATTTCCCAAACCTTAACATGGTATCTGAACTTGTTAAACTCCAACGAGCAATTCGAACAGATTAAGATTCAAAAAAATTAAGCACACGAATTTCAAAATTGATCTGTTAAAACCAGTCACCATCTTGTGGGGGCATGGCAAGAGATGAAATCTCACATAAAGCTAAAGCCTAGGCCAACCCAAATCCTAACCAATATTTTCACATGAAAAATTCTTTAAAGAGAAAATGAAGTTGGGTTGGTAAAGCTAAAGCCTAGGGCAACCCAAATCCATCCACTCCTGATAGTGTGCGCATGCGCACATTTGTGTATGTCAAACTTGCTAGTTGATAATTCAAAATATGATATGACATTACTTGTTAAACGTGTTTTAAAGGCTCGTTGCCAGGGCTCTACTTTTACTTCTATTCAATGTTTAAAGGTGAGCATATGACATTACTTTGACTCGATAGTAAGTGAGAATTAAGCCACCAATTGCTAAGTTGACTATTGAATACGCGTCTATGTACGCTTTATTAATTTTTTTTTCCCTTTTTATTTGAGTTGAGTTTATTAACTTTTTATTTTTATTTTTCATTTTTTAAAAAGACTTATATTATTTTAATTTCAAATTTTTAAATATAAAAGTCAAAAATGATTTTATTCGATAAAGATTTAAATAGGATTTAAGTTACGCTATTATATATATATTATGTAATTATGATTTTAAGACTTATCGTTTTGTTGAAAATTTCGAAAATATGTATGAAATCTGTTAAGTAGACTTGTCTAGTTTAGAATTGAAATTATGAAAAATAGTCTAATTTTTGTATTTCAAAAATTTGAAAATTATATAATTAACTAATTGTAGGAATTATTAAGTAAATATAGTATTTTATAATTTTAAATGTTTAGTATGTATTATTTTAATTATTAAATAATTTTTAGAATGATTAAGTATTTAAAATAAAAATAATAATAAGTTATGTTTTCTTACGTCTAAATCTCGCCTAAACTCGAAATTTGAACTCTGTGTCTAGTCACGTTTTACCTTTTTTAGAACAGTGCTTGTTATAAAAGAGCAACACGTGGAAGCTAATTTAAGCCAACCTCCTCTAAAACTTTTCTAGTCAAATAAAGTACTTCCAGAAAATTTATTAACTCATGTTGAGAAGAAATTTTTTAGTCTCAAAAGTAATTTTTGATTTTTCAAAAGTTTTATCAAATCAGCCATAGTTTTTTTTTTAATATTTTAATTTTAATTTTTAATTCTTTTTATAGAGTGATACTCAATCAAGCCCCCGTTTGACCCCTTTACTCCCCACTAAATTATAATTTGTTTTTCTCTTTCTTTTTATCAATCACATATTCTCTAATAAAATAATATTACACGTAAATGCAAAAACTTTTCCTTATTTTTTATTCATATATTTTTCAAAAAATTATTATTCCTCTTATTATAATGTGGAATAATAGGAGTCAAACATGCGCTAAATATGATTAGCTCCCGTTCGACACTCATTATTTGAGATTATAATTTTTAGAATAACGTTTTTTTTAAGAATTTGTGATTAATTTTTTTTAATTTTACATGTAATGTTATTTTATTGAAAAATGAGTGATTGATAAAAGAGAAAAAAATGAATTATAATTTTAATGGGACCAAACGATGTACCTAACATGAAGGCGTCCATGAAAATGAAAAGTCCCCAACGCACATTCTAATGTCAGCCACTTGAAGAACAAGATAGAAAATGTATAGTTCTTCAGTTCAATTCTAGCTATTATTTGATTGAATTTCTTGAACAAAAGCCTAATATTCTTTCAAAACATGATATTCTCATAATAATTAGAAGTGGAATTCGAAATCTTTAATCGAAATTGATTCTACATTAGTTCAACGTGGATACAATAGTATCTACTTTTTTAAAATAGACTTGACAGATGTTTAATTATCCCTTATTAGTGATCAGAACCCAAAAAGCACATGGTGGACACAAACTAAGGTAGAATTGACGAATATTGAACACTTTTCCTTCTTAAATTTGTCGAATCTCATCTAATCTTATGTGTTTAACACATCTTATGTGCAAAATCCTCGCAATGTAAATCGAGTTGAAGAGATGAATGTTGTAACTAGTAGAGTTCTTTTATTGTAGGTATTCTTTCCATCATCTAGGTATATCACCGTTCTATTAGAATTTCACAATTCCTTTCTCGTTCTCTATCATGAATTGGAATAGTTGATTGATGGTTCAATTTGGAATAAGAATGAATGACATCATACTACCCAACTAAGGAAAGGGGTCAACAATTTTATTGATTTACTTACTTTTCTGCACACTAATAATAGTGAAAAGAATATTGGAATTTAATCAAGATTGTTGATCTCTCGCCACAAATCGGATGAGATTATGACGATAAAACAACTATTGAATGAATTTTACTAATAGATACGATAAGATCAAACTTGTTCGGATCAGATTTATGCATTAACTACTTACTTGTCTCGATAACCTTTTTAAATTGTTAAATTCGATACCCAAGTAAATAATGCTCTTGCTTGTACCTTTTCAACAATTATTTAAAGCTAACATACATTGTAATGTTCAATTATCTCTAAATTCAAATCGAAAGGCAAGTTAATCTTACATTAATCAAGATTATTATTCATAGTTTTGTACGATAGGCTTATAGGCTCTTATTACCATAAAAACAAAGGCATTCTTGGATAAGAATAAGCAGTTTGTTGAAAAGATAACTTAATTACTTATTTAATTAAAACCATTAATTAGTATTACTTATAATTATAAATGCACAGAGGACAGGTGACAGTGATGGCCAACTCATTCCTGCTGGCTTTATTATTTATTATTCATATAAATTAATAATAATGAAAAAAAAAAGAATGAAATTAATAATGATGATAAATGAAGAATCCTTTAGAATTGTACGATCCAACGTTGATTTAAATGTAGGGACTTTCAGATCCCCATCCTCTGACACTTAGCTCACAATTATTATTTTTAAATCTTTTTGTATACATTTATTTTTAATAACAAATTCACACGATAAAATATTTTTTTTTACGTAAATTTAAATTTTTTTTCTCCATTTTAAACCAAAAAATCATTATTCAAAACTATATTTTTCTCAAATAATGATTGTTAGCCAAGGCTTACTTGGTTATGGCCAAAATTGCATTAACTTCTACCATGTGTCCATTGGGATCATTGGTAGTTTGGTACTTGAATTGGGAAAAAAAAAAATAGAATTAGAGGGTTAAATGTAAAAATGATTCGATCGAAATTAAATTAAAATTGAACTAGTTAAAATCTTGAATAAAACAATAAAAATAAAATGTTAAGGTGAATTGATCGATTTTAACTGCAAACTTGTCGAATTTGAAGCTGGATCGACCAATTCTTAGATTATTTGGTGGGTTAAAATTTCAGATTGCATCGAAAAAGTATATTTCGATTATAAAATTTCTTGAAATACTTATTTGACATTATTTATTGTGAGAGTAAAATCACAATTGATGCATAAGTTCATTTGTCAATCTCCCTTCTACAGTATCACAATGTCGCTTTTGTATAAGAATTCAGACTGAGGCCTTGTTTGGACTGGATTAAAATTATATGGATTAATCTTATTGTACCAAATATTTTACCAAATCTTTTATCAACTTGACACATGGCCGCCCCCTATTGGAGGGGCGGCTGGTGGTAAAAGATTTGGTAAAATATTTGGTAAGTGTAGCATAGTCCAAATTATATTAAAGGAAAAAAAAAAAAAACCCAATGTTTCTGTAAGTAAACGGCACCTGGATTGCCTATGTCCATAATACACCAAACCTAAAACAATTAAGAATTCATATAATTCTAATAAATATTATTTAGGACTACCTACTAAAGAAACTTTGTCCCATATCCCTTTATCCTTTAGAATGGATTCCCCACCCCTCCTTTTTTTTTTAAAAAAAAAAACCTAAGAAATAAACACTGCCAGTACAATTATAATGCATATAAAACAATGCTTTTGTTAAATGTCATTAATTAACAACTCGATTACATAATTAAAACCATTAGAGACACTATAGGTGCACATGGTCCTAAAAAGGCCCATGCAATGAACATGGGACACATCTACATCGATCGATTTTAATTAATATATATCATTGATATGTCGAAGTCCAACACATTTTAGACGCAGTACCTAATGTTGGAGAGAAGATAATGCGACCTCTCGTCACCTTTGCTTCGAGACTTTATTCGAGATCTTGCTTATTTCCTTTATAATTCACGTTCTGTATTATTAGGTAAAAGTTTTCGAACCAACAATTATGCTATTCAAGATTGATTTTTAGTAAAGTTTAAAATATAAGTGTTACTTTATAGGCTTTTGCTAAAGAATATTTCTCAAACACCCATAAAGTTAACTTCAAATCCTTATTCTCTACTAAATTCAAATGATTTACCTAATTTCATGAATGTGTTTGAAGAAGTAATGTCACTTGATTATCAAACTTATAGTCCCTTGTTTGAATTTCGGGTACCTAATGCCAAATGATATTAATATTTAATTATCTTTTTCTCTGACTAATCTCAACATATTGTTAAGTTGTGTGGCCTAATAATTGTCGATAGATAGATCGAGGTCTTTGATAAAATGTGTGATTTTTTTCTTGCAAACTTTTTTTTATTTTTTATAGCGAATTATCGTAGTCGGGGAAGATGGTGTAGTCTTGCATTGAGATGAACCTTTATAAATCTTGCGAGTTCTTGCTTATCTATTTTCCTGCTGCAATTTTATTGCTCTCAGTAATATAAAATTAGAGTTTCGAATTCTCAACACATACAATTTCGTGCTAGAAACCAAACAAATAACATTAATTCACACGTTGTGTGATGTATAATAGTATGATCGAAAATCATCTTAATAACATCTATTAAGTTGTTCGGCATGGACTTCTACCAATTTATCAACGGAATCGAAAAAAAATACTAAAGTCAAAGAGATTGAAAACTCAACTTTCAATATAGAAAAAATACAAGTAGTAGACAAGATATTAACGAGATCTGACTATCATACTCCCAGTCATAATCGAACGTTTTGATTGCTTAATGTCGTGTTAACTTCGATAGTTTATCTTTGTAACTAGCATAATTCAATCAATGTTTATCCAATTTTTTGGCTGAACGGTCAATTTAAGTTTTTTGTCATATTGAACAATCTCTCTACGGTCAAATTTACCTTACTAAAGCAAACAAAATACGAAATAGACAGAATATTATTTGGACAACCTTATTTGGTACAAAAACCATGGCTTATGGTGCTGCTGTTTTGCATTCAGCCCTTAGTTTCTAGGACATTTTGGTCCGTTTGATAGGACTTTTAAAAAGTCAAACCTGCTTCTAAAACTAAAAAATTATTCGTACATGTTTGGATAAAAGTACCTTGTCTAATTAGAAAAGTTCTTAGAATAAGTTGACATAAAATAGCTTTGTCGAGAAGGTTTCATACAAGAAGCAAAATCAAAAGCACAAACTTTGCTAAATGGGTCCTTCATTTTGAATATGCTTCGACAAAAAACAAAATATAATAAATTTGCAAAAAACTCGAGGCTAATTTTTTTTTTTTGAGAAATATAAAACGAACGTGAGTTCGACTCTTTTCAAACTCATTCAAAATCAACTTAGAAAGTTAAATTGAAATTACCTACATTTAACTCGTCTACTTCAAGTACTAGTAGCAATCAAGGTAGAGTAGTTTATTACTTGATAGGGCGGTTTTTTCTATGTCAATACGCTAGTTGCACCACCTTTATATCAAATTTATGATTTTCAATAAAAGATTCGTCACATGCACAAATGTGATGTTTGAGTTTGAAGCTTTTGTTTGTGCTAGTAATACGTTGAACCAACTCATTTAAAAACCAATTTTTTAGGTATCGATAAGTAACCCTAGTTAAATAGTCTACCCACACCACCAATCCCAAAAAAACAGTGCACAAAGGAATAATGGATGTTGTCCATAGGATGCAAGGCATGCCACTCCAATTTCAACCGCTGTCATTTATGTTCAATTTCACTATCAACCCCACTATCTATGGCAAAAGTAAATACATCAAATCAATTGCAATAAAGTGCCATTAAGGGCTGTAAAAATACCCAAGTAAAAACTGGAAACTTCACTAAACGACAAAACAAAGTGCAAAAAATAAAAAAAAATAAAAAATTGAAAAAAAAATTGCTGCAATTGATAGCTATACAAAGGGTACGTGGCTCTTAACAAGCACTACAAGTTATATAGGTGGCTCCCACAGCCCCTCTCTTTCTCTACATAAATGTTTTGTTGGTGGGTCCCACAATGGAAAAATTTCATTAGATGTCATTCAGTTTATTTATTTGTTTTACATTGGTCACTCAACTTTATTTTGCTTAGTTTCTTTTTTATTTTTTCAATTTGACAATTTCACCATAACTATCATAAAAAATTGTGGAATTCGTAATTGACAAGCCGAATTCATGATCACATTTTCCCTTTTAATTCAATTTAACTATTTATAATATACCAGTTTTCAAAAACTTACACGATTCACAACGTGACCAATAGAGTTCATGAATCAAATTATATTTTTTGCCATCGAGTTCTATATTCAAATTACGAATCTGATACTTCTTTTTATTAAAAGGGTTAAAGTCTTTTTAAAGTGGCAAATGAAGTGCATATAAATATTGAACAAATATTTTATTCGTAATTTTTGTAGTTTTGATTACAATTACCTGTTCAATAGTTAATTGAAATAAAAATATAAGATAGGTGATCGAATTGAAATAAATTAAAGTTTGATTACCAATTTGAAATAACCCTTTTAAGTCGAATGACCTCTAGCAAAATTTTCCCACACCACTCCCCACCTTAACGAAACCCATGTACCCATTCAGAGCTATCCCTTCTTCTATATTTATCATCCCCCTCTTTTCATCACTCAAAATCTCCTCCGCGTTTTGCCACCTCTCTCCGCCCGCCGCCGTACCGCCTCCGCCAATGAGATGGTGGGCCTGAGTGTATTACTAGAAACCCAAGAGAATACTTCTAAAAAAGCTTCTCAAGTTATTAGCAAAGGAAAAATGATTAATCCACTTAATTCTTCTCCAACTACTCCTTCATCTCCTTGTGGGTTTTCAAGAAGAAATACTCTTCCGAATTCTGGATTTCTTGACCATTGTTTTCTCTGCAAACAGAAACTCTTGCCTGGCAAAGACATTTACATGTACAAGTAAGTAAAATTTTAACTTATAAGTTAATAATCTCAAAAACCTACTTATAAACAAGAGCCAGGCTTTAACCTACCCTATATTCATCACACAGACACAGTAATAAGTTTTCATATATGCATTAGACATACACACAAAATAAAAGAAAAATCATATTTGGTATACAAATACTTCATAGTATAATGAATTAAGATTTGAACTTTTTTTTTTTTTTGGGTCATCCAGTATATAATAATGGACGAGATTTGAACTTATTGTCTTCTTCATCAACGTATCTAATTTAATATACCAAATATACATATCATTTATGTTAGTTAGTATGGCTTTGATTTGAGTGAAAATAGTATACTAATAAATATTATGGAAAACACTGTTTGATGCAGAGGGGACAGAGCTTTTTGTAGTGTGGAGTGCAGGTGCAGGCAAATATTCATGGATGAAGAAGAAACTGTAAAGAAGAGTAGAAGAGACAATTGTTCAATGGCTGCTATAAAACCTCGAGTGTCCTCGTCGTCATCATCCTCATCATCGTCGTCGTCATCTTCGACTACGAATCGAAGTGGCAAAGCTCCTAGAAATGGAGCAAATGCCTTTGCATACTGAAATTATTTTTCCACTTTTGCCCTTGCTACATTTTGGTTATGACTATGATATCATCATCCTTTTTGGGGTTTGTTCTTTTTGCTCCCTGTAATGAAGCCAAAGAGATTTTGTTGTCATATCAGAGCCCATGGGATTTGGTTTCCCAGCATCAAGAATCCATTGTTTTTGGGACCCTAAAATACAGGCGGACAAAATGGAGAATCTAAGATTTTATCAAGGGTTTCTTGGGTAATCTGTAATGTAGTAGTTACTTTCTGATATTTCCTAAATGAGTTTAAAAATTTGAAACAATGACAGTTTCATGGTGGTGGTTTCGTTTCATCGCTACTATTATGGTATTTCATTTTCTTTATGATGTTCTTTCTGAGGGGTTCATATGATTCAATTAAACGTTCGATAAGCATGAATAAATACTTTCGTCATACGCTTCTCTTCCACTCGAGTGTAATAAACGCGCGACTGATACAGAAGAAATAGAAAGCAAACTTCATTTTCTCTGAGGGTGACGAAGGACAAGGCAGCAACCGATACAAAAGAAATAGAAAGCAAATTCTCAAACCCCCAATTTTGACCGAATTAGAATTAATGCTCAAGATAAACGTGAAGTTTTGACTAAGATTTAGACTATTTCCCTCATCTAAAGACCATTTGTACAACAACGATAAAACGTTGAAGATCAAATTGTCCAGAATTAGAAGTTAAGGAGCCGACTCGCTACATAGACCACATGTTAAAGGCAATCACAACGTCAATAAGCTCGATAGAGTATAGACACAAGTCATACCAAACCAGATTACTAGACAAGATTGACAAACTGTACAGTATAATGGACAAGATCTTAACTTTTCTTTCTTAATACTGTCTAATAATATCCCATCCACATTCAAAATGTATCATAAGGTTTTCAAATAATACATATGGTGGAGTCATAGCGCTGTTATCATTAATCATTGGTAGTCATAACTGTACACCTCATCCAGATTTGAATAGAAGAACAGCCTTTGAATCCAAGTAGAAGTAAACAAAGTGGTTCGTCTCGTGAGTCACATAAGAACCTATGCAACAACAAAAAACAAGATAATTAGTCGAGGTCAATGCAAGAACAAAGTTGTTTTAAGTTAATCAATACGAACGAGCAACGTAGTGAAAATACAGGAAAAACAAATAATACTAGGAAATTTTATTCCCAACCCTCACCCGTCTTCAAGCAAAATAACTAGGAAATAAATAATGCACAGATCATGTTACAACGCATGCAATATTCATGCTACAAATTATTTTGAGAGGAAAATAATGAAGAAATAGATGTTATGGATTAAGCCCTAAACCCTACTTTTGTACTTATATCAGTTCTCATCTCAATGTCAGATTTACATCCATCCACTTGTCACTGCAGTTTTCACTATAAGAGAGAACAGCACGAGATTTTTCTAAGGCTCCACACGGTAATAACAATAGAAATTACGGCGATTTGAAAACAGAAAGAATCAAAAATAATATGCGAAAGAAAATAAGAGGAATTTTGTACCCTCCACCATTAGGAGTATAATGTTCTATGTGCAAGCAAGGCATATTCACAAATAACCAATACAATGGGAATATGGGTGCACATTGTACTGAAGTAGAGATGGCAAGCCATTTTCATTTTTTCATTAGAATAGAATAAAATGAAGAATGGAATTCTTAAGTCATGTGCTCAGGAAAGATGGAACCAATGTGAAGTGACTGAGGCATCAAAAAGTATTCTTCAATGTAAAAAATGACATTTCTTTTAAAAAAGAATAATACCATTTTCCGATTTTAAGCAAATAGAACCTGATAAAGCTTTTACTGGTAGTCTGGTACTACTTGGTGAAATAAATACTGCCAAAAACATTAATTTTCTTTATTCATCCTGGGAGTTAAAGAGAGGAAAATAAAATAAAATAATAATAAATAAATAATAAAATAGCAACTATATGATTGAACTTGGATCAGATGCAACAACTACAGTCTAAAGAAACATCACGAGTTAAACTATAAGTTGATTATCAGGTAAGAAGACTTTTTGTTCCAAAGAGGTATAGTATTGATGTGTTATTGGGACTAGTGATTTCTCCTCCTATACTTCATATTTAGTAAAATATTATCTCTGAAATTGGACCTGAAACCTTTCCCGTTCTTCTCCAAAGTCCTTCAATCCCCCAAACAAGGTCTTTTCCAGAAGCACGTACCCTGGCCAGCACTGGATAGTTCATATTCCTAATTTATATTTCGAGGTCGTAGATTAATATGTACAATTAGCCAATGAAATCCACCAAATTTAGTCTCTGAACTTCATATACTCGTAAGAGACATCTACAGCACAGTTATTCAAAGCTTATGTATATGTTCCTTGCTAAGTCTCTAAAATAAATGGAACTAAAGTCTGCTCGAGCATATTAAATTAAGGCTAACAACATTTAATAACGGTGACACAATTTCATAGCTCGAGAAAACGTATTAGCATTTACATCATGAGCCCATAAACAAGTATTCATACCCTGGAATTTTTAAGACAACAACAAACTATGCTGCCATGCTTCATTCTCAGTAAACGTCGGGTCAGCTCGTGAATCCTTCTACGCCATTCATCTCTGTTCATTGCTAGATGTACGGGGAGATCTAAAGCCACTAGCTCCCCAACAACTATAACATGCCATATTCATTTCGGTCTATCCCTCACTCTTGTAACTTGTTACTGAAATTGCATCACTATTTTGACATATGTACAAGATCTACCAGTTTGAATCTGGAAACCAAACTAAATAAAGGTGCAAATTGCTAGCCGCCTTTGATCTGTTCTTGAATCTTCTACTGGAACCTTCTAATGTGTCCCAATTGCCAGCTGTCACGTGTAAGCCATATTTCACTTTTGCCTCATATTTCACTGTTCAGAAGCATGTCTTTGTTGATGTGTATGAATTAGGTTTGTCGCTCTGACAAAAAAAAAAATTAAAGCAGGTGATTGCAGAGTTTGTGAACTCAACTTCATGAACTAACATAACCCAGTACTTGCTTTTCTCAGTAATGGTAACTTAGACCCCGCGATTGCTCTTGTTGATAGTGGAAAATCTTCTGGCTCACTCATTCAATTTTTTTTTACTTTGGAAAGGCGCTGCTTTAACCTTTTGTTGCCTTTCATGTTAGATCACAAGAATTTTATAGGGAACAATGTGACCACGACTTGCTTCTCTCACACAGATTGTTGCATGAGTAACTTGACTATCTACGTACTCAGCTTGTCCAGTGTGTTTCGGATTACCATTTGGTAAATTAGGGACGGTGACCCAAAGGAAGCAGTAAAGGCAACCGATCCTATTTCTCTTTCCTTCCCTCGAATTAGCATGTGAATACAGATAGGCAATTCAATAGACTATGCATACACATAACATATCTTGAAATCCTGAGACGTATATGTACATAAAAAAGTATTAAGACAACATTGAAAACTAACATATTATACACACACTATTTAGTCCCGTGCTTCCTTTTCCATATTGTGCTCTATATTATCGGTCATTAGAGAGTTGAGGTCAAGTAAACTCCTCGTTTCTCACTGATCTGAAACTTAGAAAACACAACCAGTTTCTGTAAATCCACTAAAAAAGTTATGCTATGTCTAAATGCATGGATTTGGATCCTCGTCAAAATCCTTTCTAATTCTAACGCAGAGGCTAGAATTCCATATTACCAAGCGACATTCTATACGAGTTCACATCTATCGAGATACAAATACACCCCAGCATAGCAAGAAAATTAACCGTTTCAACCTTCGAACTTGGTATGTATAAGACTCATGCTATAACCAAACAAGTAATTGAACAACAATCAATAGATCAGAGGTAAAAGAAAACAAACATCATATACCACAATATATATTAAGATACAATACAAAGATCACTCCTTTAGTCAATATACTTATTTTTCAAGAATCAATTACTGTTAACTCTTATCATAACAAGAATTCCAAATATGAAATTATCGACGAAAACTCAGTGGTAAAGGGAGATTTACCAAAGTTCTTGCCCACAATACAATGCCAGGTAGGCCCATACTTCTGGTCAAACATCTTCTTTATGTGCTCTGCTACATCCTTCTCTACATTATGCTTCTCAAATGCCTGCATACACAAACACATAATTATATGTGATGTGATTCTGTGTAAAAACTATGCTATTCAAGAAATGGATATCTGTTAAAAAAAAAAAAGCCCCAAAATAATGAAAACGAATTAGTGGGTATTGCGTATTTTTTCGTATTCTGAGTGAAATGAAAACAATTTTACAGCTATGGCAATTCCGACAGCTTCTTTCTGAATGTCTTCTTTCATGTCGGCGCTCTTTATGATGACTTTCTTGCCTGCAGCGGTAGACCCAGTTGAGGACTTTCGACCATCGGAGGACGCCGGCGACTTCGACTCTTCGCTCATTTGCTTTAATTTTCTAGAGTTCTAGTTCAAAATTTTTAATTTTTGGGTTTATTGGGATTCTGGTGAAGAGAAGAAAGACATCGATGAGAGTATATTGGGATTCTGGTGAAGAGAAGAAAGATATGTGTGGTTTTTCGAATTTGTAAAGGCTTTTGTAATTTTAGTTGAAATTCTGATGAATTTTTTGTGTGCACTGATTTGGAGTTACTGTCCGCGTTATTTTGGACGGTTCTGAAAGTTGTCGGAATACCGTGAATCATCCTATCTAGCCTTGGTGATTTTGAACGCCAACTTTTAATAGGTCATAAATTACTATATTTAATTGAATAAGTAATTTAAGGTTGCATTACTCAAATTTCTGTACACATGGCTTTTCCTACGTAATACCCGTATATGTAGGCCTCCGATTTTATAAAAATTAGGGAAAATTACAGTCACGGTATCAAATCTTTCAACTTTTTACAGACTTTGCTCAAATATTTTATTTGTGACATTTACGATACCAAACCTTTCAACAATTCGCACCCGAAATCCAAATGGACGGAAATAGTCCAGCTGACCGTTAGTTGGCAAAAAATAGTAAATTTTGACCAATTTTGACAAAATTATGAGGGGTAAAATGGTAACTTGACATTTTTCATATGAAAAAAAAAATTAAAATAAAAGAACTAAATTTAAAAAAACCCTAAGCTACTGTTGCTCTTCTCCCCCACCCCACCCCATCCCATCCCGTGTCAAATTGGGGTGTTGGTAGGGAGGGAGGGAGGGGGAAGAGGATGAAGAATAGCTAAAGTTTTTGGAAACCCATCTTTTGGAATCTTCATC
>CAIGRH010121930.1:0-13359 GCA_903798295.1 Fraxinus nigra | reverse complement strand
TCATGTTCTCAATTAAATTACAAAAAATCATTATATGGATTGAAACAACTCAGACGCGTGTAATATAATCGTCTTAGCGAATATTTATTCACAAAAGCCTACCTACGTCTACATCCAAGAAATTGATTCACAAAATTGAAATGCATTAACTCAGAGATTTTCATCAGAGGAGTAAATGTACTCTTTCATTCATCAAGTTTTGTCCCACTATGTTTTCTTGAAATTGTTTTAGTGAGGCAGCATCTTCTTCATACTCCAACATTAACAATTAAATGTACTCTTTTTTCCTTTGTTTGATTTTTACCCATTGAATTTTTATCAAACAAAGTTTTTAATGAGACAATTATTATGTAAATAATCATCATATCGTGATATATAAATAAGTCTTATCTAGTGTAGAAAGTTTATTTCATTCCATTGTAACTATCATTTTGAACCTATAAATACGTGGCATTGATTCTCAATAAAACACACAATAAAGTTATAACTCTTATACTTCTTCCCTAGTTCTATTACTTTTATTTCATAGCAATGAACAAATAAATATTACTAAATAAACATTACAATTTGGTGTTCATTGTCGTTAGAAGCAGCGTTATTTTAATTTTTCAAGTTAAAGATGGATCTAACTTGATTTGAGTAAATATCTAAAGAGGTTAAACTACCATATCGTAATCCATTTTCACCAACCAGTGATGCACGATCCTCAGACGTCAAACTCTTGTAATAATCCAAATATAAAGAAAAACTAAACAGTCTGCTCTTTATTCGAGTAAAGCACACATCACATCAGGTTTTTTTTTTAAACCATAACATCAAGGAGTCAAGAATCATTCAACATAAGAGACCATTACTCAAAACAAGGTAGTTGCAAAATCACCACGAACTTATTCCTCTTCTTCTGCTTCCTCCAGCCATTTTACGAAGGGCTCCAATGCCTTCACAAAGCTTTGCCTGTGTAGCAATGTAAAAAAAATAATAACCAACAACAAAACAAAACACACAAGATGGAGAGAAGAAAAGAACAATATCAAAACCACAATAAATTAAGTTGCATACCTGCCCTTTGGGTTTGTTCCTTTACGAAACCAGTGAAGAATGGTATTTTCTGCAAGTACATCCTGATCATAAAGTGACCTTATAATTTCTGGAAATAACTTCATCAACTTTGCATCATCGTAGCACTGGACCTGAACCTTGTAAAGGAGTTCCAGCTCTAGCTTTCCAGAAGTACAGAAAGTATTAAGTAATTTTGCCCATGTTTTCACCTGAATTAGATCGAGGGAAGAAAAATATTTAGAAATTATTTTATGCAATCCTTGTTTAAACAATGGGTGCTTCTATAAATGATGAACACACAAATAATCATCACTAATCAACCCACTAAACATTTTACTAGCATGAGCAAAGTCGTCAGCGAAGTTGATGAGCTTGCGTAACGTTAATCTTTAAACTTTGCATTCTTGACCAAAGATCGACATGCCAAAAAAAAATCGGGAATTGACTGACAATTTCTAGTTATCCTTGATGCGACCAACAGGTTTTACTAATTTAATTAATTATAATTATTATCTGATGAATCCATTCAAAATCGATAGTAGAGAACTATAACTTATTAAAAGCTAATTACTATGAGAACTTCACAGCAGCTAAAGTCTATGGCGAGACACAGCTTACAATAATGTGATGTTGCGATTTTCTATCTCTGATTCCTAGTTACATTCACCATTTTTATTTTTTTTTAATATGGCCACACAATTCCATGTCATGATTCGCTAACACCGAGAATACATCAAACAAAACACTGATTTTACTTTATATTATAAAATTAGGCAGTCTGATTCCAAATAACAAACCTACTAGCTCGCTGTGGTTATTTTTCACAGTGAAATAAGTACACAGCTATGAAACATCATGTTTAGGAACTGCAGAAATTGTGCTAATTTCAAGCCTGACACTTGCCCGTTAACAGTACGTGGGTAAAAAAGTGATGGACAAGAGCTACGATAGTAGAATGCATTAAAATGACAGCCCAGCTAATACAAGTTTTTGGCCCAAGCATTCATGAGTGAGTTTAGAGTCATACCTGATGAAGAGCTGCATTAGCATTCTGCTGCTGATTCTTTCCAGACCACTGCACAGCATCCATCATCACATCCCAAAGAATCCTGACGACCTCAATATCTGGCAATTTTGCATCTTTGACATGTTGCTTCACAGTTTCTATGACTTCAGATATATCAGCTTCCTCCGCCATCTGGCTTGTTAGCACAGATTTCATTTCCTTCAACTTCATTTCAAATATCTTCTTCTCATTATATTCAACTAAGGGTAAAAGTCCTGCCTTACTGAGACACAAAGTCAAAGATAACTAAGTTCAGCATAAACAGAAATTTCAACTGGTTAAATTGCTAAAGTCAACAAGGTGAATGATTACACCCCCACTCTCACAATTTTGGTGAACTCAAGCTTCTTAAAATGTCAAGATGGGACTGGTTTGCAATTTCCAACAATATATTGAAGGAGAGACAGTTCGGTGTAAAGCAAATAAGCAATATATTAAAGAATAAATTTGCAAGACAACAAGATCCTAAACTGCACTTCTTGATCTGGAAAACTCAGATGTACAACTTCAGAATCTCAAAATTGTCAGGGAAGTTAAATTTGAAATGATATGTACCTAAACTAAATGCACAAAAAACAGTTTTCCATTTCAAAAGTTTACCAGCATTAACTTAATTAATACTCACTCCACCCATTGTTACAATCACACTTGCTGTTACCACGTCCAAAGTAGGAGTCCACTTCGAGCCGATGCATTTTATCCCAAATGTTCCAATACACCTTTGCTCATCAGAAGCAGAGACTATGACAATGCAAATTATAGTAGACCAGTTAAGTAGAAAAAGCATTGCATGAATCTTCTACCTGTAGTGACAATAACTCCATTGCCAAATAAATGTCACATCATTAACTCTCGAGTGTTCGCTTAAAAAGTTGAAACTGAATATTTTTCAACATCATCGTTTGTCTACCCTCGACTATCTACATGTATGTATTACAATGCATAAGAGGGTATAACCCGGCAGAGTGGCTGCGACATTCCTGAGAGTCATGCACTTTATTAACAAAGCAAAAGGAAGGCTTCTTTGCAGAAGCAGCCTGGCATTTTTTTTTTTTCTCTTCTAACGGAATTTCTTCCAAGTTTTTTTAAGTTTCAATCATTACAAAATACACTTCGGGTCCCAAGTGATATAAGAATATATTGAATAACTGATAATACAACATTCTTATATATGCTATGTAAATCAAAAGCGTTCATTTTAGTCAATTCATTTAGTTGATGCACAATGACAAGTTCAATTTAACTGCACATCCTTGGTAGTTCAGAATAGTATGCTTACGTAAAATGCTCAGAGACAGCTTCGGGCGTCCGCTTTGCAGACGGGAAAAAGTCCAAAAGATTGTCCTCCACTTTACCCCGCTTCAGGATTAGAATCAAATCATCAAGACTATTGTCAATCAAATATTCCCTGAAGAAATCTGTCATGAATGAGAGAACTAGCCCTTTTGCAACAAGGTTATCTTTGAGTAGTGGCTGAAAAACAGTCTCCGGAGGGAGACCAGATAATTTCTGGGAAAAAGCAAGAGCAGTGAAAATTGCCAGCTTCTTGCTTTCATTTTCCTCGAAGAGCTCCAAGGACTGCAAGAATCTTTGCATAACATTTTCAAGATTCTTTATAAGGAAAGGCTTTCTCCGCAGGATCTTTTGAATATATATCACAGATGGTAAAATGACTTCCCGTTTTGGCTCACAGTCAATTATAGAGTAAGGATGGCGCTCCCCTTCATCTGGTTTAGTTGTGCCTGGTTGTGTACGTCCCCCTGTAAAGACAACCTGTAATGATGCAATATGTAAGTACAAGTTACAGCTTGCTAAGAAGCACAGCCACGACACAAGACATGTCTCGCACGATTTTTAGAAGGGCAAGTGATCATAGCTCAGGATTACGAGCTAAGTACTTGGTTTCCATTTCCTCTAAAGATCAATGCAATGTCCCATAACAGTCTTAAACTTTGTTCTTTTTTGAGTGTTGAACAAATTTGCTATGCTTGTAGCCAAAGGCACCTCTATTTTTCTCCTTCCCCTTTCTATTTTAGGGATTACGTGTTTTGTTAGTTCATCTACAGCTGTATGCGATTTTTCTAGGCAAAAGTGCACCTATGGTCCTCATCTGTACTTCATTCAATTTTTCTTGGAATTTAGCTCACCAACTTTCAATTTTGTAGCATTTGGGTCCCAACGGCGGATTCCTTTAGTTTAGATTTTAAATTCAGGTTGATCAGAAAGTGGTTAAGAATTTTGTTCAAGAAAGCAATTATGTGTCCTTAATTTTAGTTGAAGGAATCTGTTGTTGAGGACCTAAGTGCTAAAACTTGAAATTAGGGGCTAGAACGAAGACTCTAGGTGCAATTTTCCCATTAATTTGTTGACACGTACAACCATATACTAACTAGCATTAAGGATATTATCCACCTGTTTGGTGCACAAACACCATTCAACCCTATTTTTGTGGCAATGGAGAATACCCTTACAGGCTTACATGCATGCACACAATAAAATAGGCTAGTTTCTCTGTTGCCGAAAGAAAAGGTCTGAGTACAAACATGTTGCTAGTTAATACTCTCGCAAAATTATGAAGGAACAAAAATATCCAAGCTACTTGCCTCAAAAAAGGTGTCACCGTATCTTGAGAAATTTAGATCTGAGGATTCAATGCTCTTAGCAACAAGTTCCTGCACAACACTCAAACATCAGTTGCTCCACTCATTCTACACCTGCCCCCAAGCCCATGCACGCAGGTAGAATAAACAACCTACTATTTTAAAAACATGAAGGATTACCAGATCACCAGCATTATCCAGATAAATCTGGACCACTGCATCCGAAAATGCTGCAGGGTCCAGCGGCGCAGCAATATTCCGTTTGCGGGTCTTAATCCGCGTACCACTGTAATTAGATATGATTCGTTAGCAGGAAAACATCAGAATAAGTAATGGAATCTGTGACGGTAAAATCATGCGGAAACAAATGAAGAAACGCTGCTATTTTTAAAACATATTAGCATTTTTATGTTTAGAAATACAACATAATAATCACAAAATAACAATAAGAGCCTTCGAGTGAATTCAAAACACAAAATCATTTTTATCTGATCACTAGAAAAACGATACATAATAGTATACAAGTCCAACTCTTAACAATGAATGATAACTTTTAAGAGAGTATAATGCATAGGATTAGAGATTAAGAATTCTGACTAATCAAAAATTACCTGTCAAATTAAAATAAGAAATTCTTCAGAGATGTTTCTAGACCATGTTTTGTGGTATTAAGTGTCTGTTTAAGGATGAAAAAATGACCAATTGATAATAAACCAAGGGAATAACTGGATTAGATAGTAGGGGCCTGTATTGCATAGAATGATGAATTCGTAATTGTTTAAAAGATCAATGTTAAGTCAAGAAAACTCTTGGAAGAAGAATAGGCAGATGAAAATTGATATTACTTGATGATATTGCAGATATTTAATCTCATACAACTTGTTTGTAGACTTAGTTATAAATATATTGAGAAATTCAGAGTTTGACTATGTATTTAGGATGAGACACAACTTAGTGTTGCTACTTCTTGTGTACAAAATAATAGAAATTTATCATCATCATCTTGCAAATAATTCCTTAAAATGTAATTCTTAAAAAGGAAATGATCTTACCCGAGAGTGGGTCTCTCCTTCGAGCTGCATGAGAACAAGAAATGAAAGAAAAATTAAAAGCCTCATTTCAACCACCACTTGAATCAAATACTTAAAAGTAAAGACAATTTTCATTTAGATCTCTCGATACTACTACATCTCTACAACGAGAAAACACAAAATTAAAAAAATTCGAAGATGAAATCAAAGCATTTCCAGATCTAAATAATCCACAAAACCGAATAATTAACGGGCCAAATAATTACGAATCTTGAAAAAAGAAAAGCTAATAACCTAACTTTTATCATGGAAACAGAGTATTAAAACAGATCTGAATATAAAATTGAGACCATATCAAGAAAAAAAAAATTGTAACAAAGCGAAAAGGTCCAACGGGAGAAGAATTACGAATTGTAAATAATTTTTTACCTCATAAACAAGAACGAGATGAATCGAAGCGAAGGCGGAGTCCTAATAGACTCTGCGTGCGTTAACGGAAAGCAAAAAGGGGGAGAGAAAAGGGAAGAGATTAGAGATGATGTAAAAAAGCGATTTGTTGAGCTATATTTATACGAGATTTTTGGAGGAGACTGCTCGAATCATACTGTTCAGGCTTACTGGTGATTGGTGTTAGATGATAATAGGAATTAAAGTTTGGGGATTGTAAAAAATTTCGTTCGCTTCCCGAATATGACACGGATTACTTAGATAGCGAGTAAGTGAGGTAGGGATTGGACGGGGTCATTGTCTCAGGTTATGGGAAGGGTATGAGAAATAAGTCCCCATCTCGCTATCCACTAATTTAAAGTATTTCAAATTTAAATTTTTTTATTTAATAAAAATAAATTTTTTTTAAAGAGAATTAAATTATTCTTAACAAATTGAAAAAAAATAAAGATATAAAAATATGAAAATAAAAAATAAAATAACCGACCTCGTCCCGTTTCACTTTAATCGAGTATGGAGAGAGGCAATGTAACAAAAATATTCGACGAAACGAGGATGAGAATGATCAACTTGTTACATACTCGTCTCATTGTCATCCTTATTATAGTCACGTAATCTTGGTGGTAAAATAGCATCACTCATTGCTCTATTCATGATTTTTGATACAAAATTATGAAATGATTGGTAAAGATTTTTTAAGTTATAATTTGGTCAAAAGTCATTTTTTAACTTATAATTTGGTCAAAAATTATGGCATGATTGGTAAAGATTCTTACTTTTTTTAATATATTTTTAACGTTCTCATTAGTTATAAACACATAAAAATTTAGAACCAATAAAATAATATAAGAATCATAATAACACTTGATGCTACCAAAAATCGCACATGCTAAAATTCGAGCTTGATGACTGAGTATGAGCATGAACAAAAAAATTTTGTACCTGAAACAAAGGCATCGAGGTGTGTCCTCGTCGTCACTCCGATATTTAAGTCAGAGAGAGAATATGAAGAGAACATATGCTGTAAATTGTGTGTAAAGACGTACCCTGATAATGATCGAGAATGATGTATTTATATAGGTAAATTGCGAACTCCTAGTAGGACTATAACGTTGAGACCCCTAGGAGTTCTAGTGCACTCGGAAGTTGTAGTTTAGTTAATCTTGTGTATTCTGAGTGTTTGGGTTAGAATGAGACTTTGGTGTTAGAGTCCACTCAGAATGAGGAATATTGATGGAGGGACAGTAGCTCTCTTAGGATTGGACGAGCCCACACACGAGGGAGAGTTATAGTGGATCAAAATAGGACTCAAGGAAGATGATTGGTCAAAGGAAGCCGAACTCGAGGAGACCATAACCGAGGAGATTGCGGGGTCTTTGAGGTCAAGTGGTGGAAGTTGTCGTCGGTCGTCGTGCTCGAGCTACGACTCACGTTGGTATCATTGACACTAAATTTCTTTCTTTCTTTCTGTTACGTCGCTTTTCCCTTGTTTGAGCCCCATTTTTGAGCCAAAATACATTTCGAAATAGTATTTTGTTAGAGAATGTATGGTTAAAAAAATTGTATTTATGTGTAAAATTATTTTATTGAAAAATGTATGATTAAACCCTTGTTTGGTCCCATTATTTCCAAAATAAATTTTTCTTTCTTTTATTTTCAATCATATATTTCTCAATAAAATAATATTACACTCTAATTCAAAACTTTTTCTTATTTTCTAACCACACATTCTCTATTAAAATACTATTCCAAAATAGGGGATAAATATAAGCTAATTGCATAGGTCTTAATCTTTGTTCACCTCACAATGTTCCAGATACTTTTTTGTTGTTCTACATTCTTAACTAAGTCCATGTTTGGTACACATTAAAATTTTCATTCTCATTCTTCTACTTATTTTCAACCTCACATTCTTCAATAAAATAATATTTTTTATCACATCAATAATTTTTCCTTCTTTTTCAACCACACATTCTCCATCAATCTATTATTCCAAGATACATTCCTCCAAAATAATGTGGCTCAAATACACCCTAAATCATCTTCTCAACTTGTACAAATAAAGTTACATATTGATTTACATAATAAGGTGTCAAAAAGAGAGTGTAAATGTTTTTAAGTACTTCTATAAAAATGCAAAGCTTTAAGTTATAAAAAGTTAATAAAAACTTAACAGAAATTTAACAATTAATTTAACCACATATTTAATATTAGGATTTCGTATGTAGGATCCGTTTGACATTAAAATAAGCTTTTGAGACCAAAAATCTGCTTTTTGACCCATTGGACTAATTTTATGAAAGTTCTTCTACTAATTAAAAATTTGCTAATTTTATGAAAATGCTCCTTTTAATTATATGGTCCATTTGGCTTTGACTTTTGGAAAGTCGGAAAGAGCTTCTAGACCCAAAATATGTTTTTAGACTAGTTTGACTTTTGTCCAATTTGACTTCCTTTAAAAGTAATTCTAATCGTTTAGAAATTAATTTTCAAACAAAAATTAAGATAGTTTTCTTAGGAAACTCTTTTACATGAATCTTCTTTCCTCGTTCCCTACAGTGAAGAAGGCCATGAATAAAATCAAATTTTTCATTCATCACTCTTCAATGGTTTATGTAGGGAGTATGTGTGGTCACTGTGGGCTGTTAGAGGATTTTAATTAAATGCTTGCTCGATAAATTTTTGTAAAATTTTTATCGATTTTTAAATTGGATAAATTGTAATTTTAACTGTATATGTTATGAAACTCACAATTTTTTTTTTATCAACATTTCAATTAATATATTACATTAACTTTTATCAAAATCTATTAAAACTTTTATGTAAAACATTGTCAAACAAACTAAAGCGTGGAACCTCGTGTATCACATTCATTTATCCAATAATTTACCTTTTCTCATGAAATGTTTTATGACCAAAACTTTATGAATAATTACTTATAACTTGTAAGATACAGCTTATGATTATTAAGATCGCATAAAGTTTCATCTTCAAATGTCAATCTCGTTAAAAGAAGTAATCCAACACCTTATATGTTGGTCTATATTTTGATATTTAATTAATGTGAGATTTATTTTTAGCATGTCTCGTAAGATGGTGGCTCAATTGAACTGATCGATCTTGAAATTCGTGTGTTCGTTTTGAGTTTTAATATGAGTGAATTGCTCGTTGAAATTTAATGAAATCTGTCATCTGATACTATGTTAAGATCACTTAAATTTACATTTGAAAAAAGTCAATTTTATTAGGAAAAATAGTATAATACCTTATATATTGGTTTATATTTCGATAATTAATCGACGTGAAACTCATCCCTTAACAATGATTTCCTCAAGGATTAATGTGATTTAATTAAGAAAACTAACACGCATAAAGTTTCGTTCATACGAACTTTCCAACGTAGAGTTTACTAAAATCCAACTAATATTATATTTGATCTCCATTAATTCTCTAGTCTACTGATTCGATTGTTAATTAGATTTTTTAAATCAAACCCTGGACACATTCCTTGTAATTAAAAGTCTGTTCGAGCCACATTTTTTTTTTTATATATAGATACATTTTGTAATAGTGGATTGAATGAGAATATGTAATTAAAAATGAAGAAAGAAAAAGTTCTTGAATTGTTTGTAATATTATTTTATTGAAAAATGTGTGAAAAAAGAAAGAAAAATATGTTTTGAAAAAACCGAGGAAAATAAATATTTCATATGAATTCTAAATGTCTCAAATCCACCAAAAACAAATAATTAATAGCTTATTTACAATATATAATTAAACAAGAAACTTTCAAATAATTGAGATAAAGAAAAAAAAATGAGCTGTCCATGGGATGGGAGGAAGAGGAAATGATGTAACTTGTAAGAGTGAATGATTTGTTCAAATACAGACATGCCCAAGAAAACTTCAAAAATTGCAGTTGGCACGTCGGCACGCGTTAAGTTTTCTATGATCAAAACTATTAATCAATTCTTCTCTATAAATTCTCTTGTTTCTTGTCAATTAAATATCCATATTCTCATTCTTCTTAAGTAGTTCTCGTGTAAAAATTTCCTTCGCGAAAAAACTAAGACGACGAAGAAGGAGAAGATGAATGTCACGATTTCGAAGGTTGCAGCAGTTGCACTGCTCTTTTGCCTAGTCGTGTTCTCTCTTTCCAAACCAGCTTTGGCTAAACCTAAGCTTGCAAGGCCGGCCAAAGGAGCACCACTCAAAGTCGGGTTTTATGCGAAAACATGTCCGCTTGCTGAGAAGGTAGTAAGAATTGCGGTGAATAAAGCAGTGTCACTCAATCCAGGAATGGCTGCTGGTCTCATTAGAATGCATTTCCATGACTGCTTTGTCAGGGTACGTACCTTTCCAAGTTCAGGCTCTGCCTTGTCATTTACTCGTATAATTTTTCTCATATGCTGTTTATATTTGTATTTCAGGGTTGTGATGGTTCAGTATTGCTGGATTCAGTTCCCGGAAAACCAGTCGCAGAGAAAGATAATTTGGTGAATAACCCGAGCCTCAGGGGGTTCGAGGTCATTGACCAAGCAAAATTTACAATAGAGACTATATGCCCAAGAACAGTCTCATGTGCAGATATTCTTGCATTTGCTGCTCGTGATAGTGCCCTTAAAGCTGGAAATATTTGGTATGAAGTGCCGGCTGGACGACGTGATGGCCGTGTTTCTTTAAGCTCCGAAGTTCTACAGGAACTCCCCCCACCTTTCTTCAATGCCGAGAAACTTCAAGACAACTTCAAAAGAAAGGGACTGTCACTTGATGAAATGGTTACACTATCTGGTGCACACTCCATTGGTGTCTCTCACTGTTCCTCATTTTCGAACCGTCTTTACAGTTTCAATGCAACACACCCACAAGACCCTTCCTTGGATTCTGCTTATGCTGCATTCTTGAAAACCAGATGCCCTCCCCCGGCGAATAACACGGTTGACCCGATCGTGAATATTGATATTCAGACCCCGACCCGATTGGACAATAAATATTATACAAATTTGCAGAGTCATAGGGGGCTATTGTCTTCGGATCAGACATTGTTGGATAGTCCCTTGACTAGGAAATTGGTCGTGAACAATGTTAAGTATAGTAATATTTGGGCGAAAAAGTTTGGAGCTGCTATGGTGCGCATGGGGTCTATTGATCTTCTTGCTGGCAAACAAGGAGAGATAAGGAAGAACTGCCGTTTCGTGAACTGATTAATTGATTATTTGGCCAACGTGCGCCACAACTAAATTGAGTTTGATGTTTTGCCGTTTGGCATGTTGCACCATTTTATTTCATTAACCCCATTCTTTGGAAAGAAATTGTAGTTGGAAGTGTGATTTATTCTAATGTGTTGTTGCGTGCATACAAGTCAAGTTGACAAAGCCAATGAAGACCACGATTGGACAGAGTGGCGAATCTGAAACTCTCCATTCGAAAGCTCACTATTCCGAAGTCTTCGCTGGCTTTCAAATGATCTGCAAACAATCTTTAGGAATAATTAATGTAACGTTTGTAATAATATATGTCAAGTCTTTCAGCCTAAGACGTGGGATGACTAACTCGTTGTCAATGCATTAAATACGTAGCAAGCTAGTGATATGATGGTTCAACATGGGAGATGAGGCCACATGATTCTTATCCAACGGTTATCATTTCAGACAGAACTCTATAAATAAAAACTTGTATTATAACATTTGAATCTAATGCAACTCTTTACACTTAAAAACCATTTTCAATATTCTCCAGGTCATTTCGCATTCTTGTTTACTTGATTATAGGTCATCTTGTTTTTGATTGAGTTGCTTATAGTTGAAGATTTATATAGAACCACATTTAAACATGTTGGTGGTATCTGAATATTTTTGTTTTGCGTGTTAAAGTATTTTNGCCTAAGACGTGGGATGACTAACTCGTTGTCAATGCATTAAATACGTAGCAAGCTAGTGATATGATGGTTCAACATGGGAGATGAGACCACATGATTCTTATCCAACGGTTATCATTTCAGCCAGAACTCTATAAATAAAAACTTGTATTATAACATTTGAATCTAATGCAACTCTTTACACTTAAAAACCATTTTCAATATTCTCCAGGTCATTTCGCATTCTTGTTTACTTGATTATAGGTCATCTTGTTTTTGATTGAGTTGCTTATAGTTGAAGATTTATATAGAACCACATTTAAACATGTTGGTGGTATCTGAATATTTTTGTTTTGCGTGTTAAAGTATTTTTCACGTTCATATATAGCCCCATGTTTGGTACACATTAAAATTTTTATTTTCATTCTTCTACTCATTTTCAACTACACATTCTTCAATAAAATAATATTTTCTATCACATGAATAACTTTTCCTTCTTTTTCAACTACACATTCTCTATCAATCTACTAATCCAAAATACATTTTTCTAAAATAATGT
This sequence comes from Fraxinus nigra, assembly GCA_903798295.1. Taxonomy (NCBI): domain Eukaryota; kingdom Viridiplantae; phylum Streptophyta; class Magnoliopsida; order Lamiales; family Oleaceae; genus Fraxinus; species Fraxinus nigra. Next base: position 740 of record CAIGRH010121930.1, on the reverse strand, counting down.
GGCTCAAACACACCCATAGTAATTCCATCCGACCAAATCTCCGATCAAAGTGCGTTGGAACTTTACCTGCGTGGGCGCAAGTGGATTGGACATTTGTTATCCATTTCATCTTTGCAAAAAAAAAACAAAAATGAGGTCAATAATTCCTATGAAATGTAAGATTAAATCAAAAAAATCAACTTACTTATTTTAATTTGTTTATATAAAAAAGTGATTTATTTTAAAATTTACTTATTTACTTACAACCAAATTTATTTACAAGTAGGGCTGGGCTATGGGTCGGGTCGAATTTGTGCCTAAACCGGACCGACCCGACTTGGTCGGTTTGGTAAGTTTCTAAATCCGAACCGACCCGATTCTGTAAAGAAAACTGACCAATCAGGACCGAGTCGAGTTGACAAAGCCAATGAAGACCTCGATTGGACAGAGTGGCGAATCTGAAACCCTCCATTCAAAAGCTCACTATTCCGAAGTCTTCGCTGGCTTTCAGATGATCTGCAAACAATCTTTAGGAATAATTAATGTAACGTTTGTAATAATAAATGTCAAGTCTTTCAGCCTAAGACGTGGGATGACTAACTCGTTGTCAATGCATTAAATGCGTAGCAAGCTAGTGATATGATGGTTCAACATGGGAGATGAGACCACATGATTCTTATCCAACGGTTATCATTTCAGCCAGAACTCTATAAATAAAAACTTGTATTATAACATTTGAATCTAATGCAACTCTTTACACT
>CAIGRH010121927.1:0-16938 GCA_903798295.1 Fraxinus nigra | reverse complement strand
AACTTATAGAAAATAATATATAACATTAATATATTAATAATCAAGTGCAATTTAAGTTAAATTTGAAAATTAAATAAATTAAAGAATGAAAGTGAATATTACAATTTAATTAGTTGGGATTTAAAATCAAATTATCAATTAGACGTACATTTGAAAAATAATTTTGATGGACATTTTGACGTTTTTTTGTTATCTCACTATCCCACATTGAAAGTTTACGAAACCATTAAAGAGAAGAGCATTTATAAAATACACTATCACACATTAAAAGTTTATGAAAGCATTTGAGATAAGTGCATCTTTAAAATGAGCATGACATCCAATAGTTTTCTATGAATCTTTGAATTATAATGTATGACGTCCATTCATGGAAGTTAAATTTTTCAATTAAAATTTTTGAAGTAAATTGTAGCCCTACGAAACATTGCATTTTAAGGAAAAGTTGAACTCCACCTACAAATCTCTATTTTTTAATGAAAATTTTGTAGGGAAAGTATTAATTTTTTGTAGTGTCAAAAGAGATGTCAATTTTTTTTTATTGAAAATCAATTGCGGAGTTATTTTGTCTTAGATTTTTTGATACAAATATTAAACATCGAAAAAATTCCGATTAGTTTTCTCTGAAGATAGATTAAAAAAGGTTGGAGAGTCTATGAAATTCTCTCCTTTGAGAACTCTTTCAGTTACTTATAAAAAAAAAAAGTGAATAGTTTTCTTTAAAAAAAAATAACACGGACGTGCACATATATATGTTAAAAATGATTTTTAAGTGCTCAAATATTGTAAAGAAAAGAACAATTTTAATTGAGTAGTGTAATGTAGTTCCTGTTTGACATCCATTTTAATCTCATTCTCATTTTTAATGAGATACAAACACACTGCGGAGGAGATGTTGGTGTCATTGAGGAACATTCATTCAATGTAATCGTTATAATGACTATGGTCGATTTCACCTCATAGTCTAGGATTTATGATAATTGAACCTCTTTAAAATGGATAGGATTGCGGAATAAATATTTTATCTTATTATTTAGTAGATAATCAAATCTTGGAACTTGTCCAAATATTTTTATTTTTATATTTGTCAATTTAAATCGTGGTAAAAACATAAAAACAATATAAAAATGTAAAATAAATATTTAATTAAATGAGATAGTAAATGTGATTTTTTTTTTTTTTCCAAAGTTTTCTGATGAGGCAATGGTAATTACTGGTCTCAATTAAATGATTGGATCTCATTATTCATAATTGGGCAACTCAGACATATACACTCAAAATAAGGACTTATTTGACAAAATCATTATGAAAAGGAGTTTACAGTGTAATTCTTCAAAGTTACAGACAAAGATCGCAACGAACCTATTCTTCTTCAAATCCGAAAGTGATTCAATTCAAATATTTTCTTCTTCAGTTTTGACAAATTTCAGAAGTTACATATCTATTTTCAGGTATTATAATAATTCTTTATAATTTTAAGATTTCAAGCATAAATTTTCAGATTCCAGTAATAATTGCATCTCGTTTTCTAATGAGATATGCTACACGTACAAGAAATTCCCTATACTCAGGAGATTACTCTTTTCTAATTTCATTATATATCGTCGCCTTTACAAGTTCCATTTTCTAGGTAGATTACCAACACGATCCACTTTTGCAAAATTTGTAATGTTTTATTTGTTTTACTATATATGAAAACTCAACTTTGGATCAATTAGAAAGATGCAAACAAAATATCTGTAAATTGTAATATATGAATACAAGTTAAGACTTTACATTAAAAAGTGACATACGCTTTGACACTTTCTAAAATGAATAATAAAAAAGTATTATTAAAATATAACATACTTGACTATACAATGACAATCGACAATAGTATAATATATTTTGGCGTATTGGGGGCAAAGCCCCCATCCTTTTGGACATATTGCGAAATATCTCATATTCTTTCAGATTGGTGGAAAATCCTCTATATGAGCTTTTAAGTGCGAAATACAACATTTTCTTTCATTTTTTCAATAAAGCCTTGTAAAACAGCAAATATACCTTTCTTTAAAAAGATAGGAAAGAATTAAGTGAATCATGTGTGAGAGATGGATAACCAGCTTCATTTCAACAATTTATACAGGCATTATTCTTTATACTTGTAACGAAAAATCTCATCAATGATTAGAATTTGGATCATTAATTAAGAAAAAAAATTCGATATTAGTAAACCATAACTGACGAGGGAAAAAAAAACACAGTATGAATAAACGCTAGTAAGATACTAGCTTGAATTGCCATTGAAGAGATAAAAAGTACATATCAGAAAAATCCATGACAATATCCAAAATTATTGCTAAGAACAGAAGATGAATTCGCAACTGCCTTTGTAGGTTTTGTCTCAAATTCATATTGATCAAAAATTCCAACATTATCTGTGTGGAAAAACGCTGCCGAATTCATCGCATCAGACATCAGTTTATTAGCTTGATTAAGGACATTCTTGAGTAATTCCTCCATGGCATCCCTTAATTGTTCTAGCTCATGAAACCCTAATTCATTTACAGGGGCTTCCCACCAGTGCTGGATTTGACTATTTTTACTCATATTTTCTAACGTTTCTCCCCTTTTTCTTTCAACTTCGATTTCGTTAAGAAGTTGGCTGAGTTGCAAGTTTAGTTCACGGACAGAAGAATTCCTATGAGCATCAAGAAGATGGAATGGAGTACTAGGATTTAGCGACAGATTTCGGTTGAAAAACCTGTCCAGTATGGATTCAACATTAGGATTTCCAAAAGAAAATACTTTTCCAGCAGGAGAGAAAACTATTATGGCAATTTCAACCCCACACAGGGTACAAAGTTCACTAGCCTTCTTGAAAAGCCCGGTTCGACGTTTCGAGAACGTAACTTGTAGGTGATTCTTGATCTCTATTTTTGCCAGTTTGATCTTTTGGCGACCCATGCTAGGTTTCTTTGCCATGGTAAGCTGTGTTTTCTTCAAAAAGAATATACAGAAAACGAGGGTTGATTTCAAGAATTCAGTTGAGAATAAGTTTTGGGAAGAAACATGAGCTTTTTATAGGCACTCGATAGTTATTTCTTAAAGCTGGCTATGACCATTGATTTAATTAATTGGAAGGTTTTTTTGTGTGTGAAACTCTTCCATTGCATTTTTCATCAGATTTGGGAGTTATGATATCTTCTTTACTTAATGCATATGGATAGTTGTCATATGATCAAAGTTGTCTTAGTTGGCACGATTGAAACTAGTTGACTATTGCATGCCAAAAAAATTCTTTACGATTCTCAAATTTTGATACAAATATTAAATTTCTTTACATAGTAAAACAAGTAACAGACAAATCTTTAGATTTAGAGTAATCCATGTACTTAACATATGTTTTAATTAGTAATATATAGTAATTGCGATTCACAGTATAGAAATAAATGAATTTACAGAAACAGCTTGGATATTTGAGAAAGAACTGATAAAAAGATGTCCATATTTTCACTTGCACCATTTTATTTTTTTTTTCCTTAAAAACTAAAATATATGCTTGGAGAGGGAAATTCTTCCATTGGGGCAAGTTCAAGATTCAGAATTATTGTAGGCACTCTTGCAATCAAGAAAAATGCATAATATTTTCGTGGCAAAAAATAAATAAAAAAAATGTGGTAGCTTCTTTCATAGGTAACATGTTAATTTTTCTGACATTATTAGGACAAATAATAAATATAGTATTAAATTTTCTCAAAAGAGTCATTCTCTTTGTAAAACGTCCATTCCAAAATTAAGAAACTTGTTAATTCAAAAAAAAACATGATTATTTTTGTCAATGTAACGTAAAATTAATTAGAATCAATTAACTTTGAATATATGCACCATTGACATGTAATTCTTTAGATTTAGAGTGATTCATGTCTTAATCACTCTTTAAACCTTCATGTTGTAACATATGTTTTACTATTAGGGTCCGTTTGATTGCAGGGTGAAAAATGAGTAGAAAGAAAATATTTCAACATTTAGCAAACGGACCCTTAGAATTTAGAAATCTTAGTTTAATTTCAACATTTAAAGTCTCAAAATAAATGAGTTTTTAGAAACAGGATGAGGAAAAAAGAAGGATTAAAGAATAATGATACGTGTACAAATTGGGATGATCAACTGCCACGTCACATGTAGATGATCCCTTAAAAAAGGGTTAGAAAAATGAACCTCCCTAGTAAGAGTAGGAAAATAAAGTTCTTGTTGACAGATGGAAGTATTTCCTATATACAATTCATAAATGGAAGCCATTAAAGCCAAAAATAATTCCATCTAGTACAAGTTTGGTATACAATTCTAAATTGCATTGAGCAGAGCAGCTGAAAAACTTAATTTATGCTTATTCTATAAATCCTTTCCGGTCCGGTAAGCTCAGTAACTTCAATCTGTCATACATATTTCAGTATTCAAATTCTTATTTTCTTCAGTCAAAATAATGAAAAAGCAAATCAAATCCACAAAACTCGACGTGAAAATCGTGATTTTCCAAGAAACTATGTTGACTTATAAGAGAGATCCGAGAGCTGCAGAGGATCGACCTCTGAAGGTGCACGAGTAAGGGCACATTGGGCAGTAGTAGTCTTTGGGAAAGCTATAACATCCCTAATGGAATGAGCACCTGCCAACATCATTACCAGCCTATCTAACCCATAGGCAATTCCCCCTGCACATATTCAAAAAGCTTCCTTCTTAAGTAAAAACCCATAAATGCAGGTGATACGTGAAATATAGAGGAAATTGCAAAAAAAAAAAATGTTCACTTTTACGGTCATTTGCAAATATGTTTCTTCAATGTCCATTTTACTATGATATAGACCAAAATACCCTCATTAATAATTTTAAATTCCACAATGAAGACAAAATTATTTATATTAAAAATTGTATTGACCAATAATAACTTAACACACAACTGAAACTACTTATTTTAAAAAGTATCATGTCAATCATGCATTAAATGCTCACTTCTCCCTATAAGTGGGTAAATAAAACATTTATGAAATGTCGAGAAGTACACTTAAAATGTCAAAAACATTATAAAATGTAGGGAACTCTCATGTTCATAAACGAAATCTCGTTCTAAACTATTGAAGTGTCCAGTGTCAAGATAAACGAGGTCCAAATGTCGATAACAGCTTCTAAAATATCGAGAACGTCATGAAATGTCAAGAAAAAATTACCTTCGACCGAGAATTGTGGAAAGCCTACTCAACTATAAATTTGGATGAGATTAAATTTTTCGAAATAAAATTATATGATTTTCTTATGAATTAGAAGCATATAATTATTTTTTAGTTTTAATGACTTTTCTACTTCATTTTTTCCAAAATTCTTGGTCAATACCTAATAGATAATAGCAAATGAATCAATTAGATATTAGCTAGCATTAATGTATTTCTCATGGAAGCTACTCATTTTCCTGAAATTCGTGACAAATTGAAAAAAAAAATATTGCTTCATTTTTCATTAAAGGTATAATAGATAATTTGATACCAAATTTGGTCATTTTTTCAAGAGATATCAAAATTAGACACTTCAATTGACAAGCATGAATTGGCCATTTTTTTTTTTTTTGTAAATTCCCCTGAAATATATTCGTAATTCTAGATTATTTTGGTAATTTATGATAATTAGTAAGGTGGCGACATCAAAATGTGCAAAACGTTAATAATAAAAAAGCTTTTTTCCTGGGATATTATCTAGCATCCATTTTGGTCATTTTCATAGCATTAAGCGATTTCAAGCACTTCAATTGCCACACAACTAGTACTTGTATTATGGAAAACATAAGTTGCTTATTTTTAAAAGAAGTGCTAATAAGCTACATGCTGAGAAGTATATCTATTCAGCAATCTCGAGTACCAGATTAGTGGGTGGGCATAAACAATTTTGATGTAGATAGAGATATCCTATGGGTTATAGAGGTTCATCAATGGCAATAAAAAGTGCTTATCATTCAGGTAAAAATAGAGAAAAATTGCACAAAATGCTTAGCATAAAGGCAGCAGTTTTATTCCTGCCTTATTCCTCATGGCTGTCACTTTTTTATTTCCAATTATAAACTGATATTTATAGAAAAACCACCTGTAAAAAACAGACCACATTACAGTTTCAAACAAGAAAAGGCATTCTTCATTACCGTGTGGAGGAGCACCCATGTCCAGAGCTTCCAAAAGATACCCAAATTTTGCTTCGGCCTGCACCCGAAGAACAGCATCCAAGTCACAACTACAGAAAGTGATACAAACTAGTTCATGATATACTTTTCAATTACTTGATAAAAAAAAATTTCCTCTGTTCTTCCTCTATATCGTTCTTTTGAAAGAAATAACTAAAAACGGACTATATAGGAAACCACAATGTAACAAAACAGTAAGTCCTTTCTCTCAACATTGATGCCCGTTTATGGGGCATAACTGGAACATGTTTTGTAACTATCGACACTAAGGGTCAAATTTATGGTTTACACGATCAACAATAAGAGAAAACAAGATACTCGAGTGATTATGTGGAATCTAAGCATATCCTAGATATCAAATAGGATCATAAATATCTGCTTACTTGTTTGGGGGAAATGCCAACAATTTCCAAAACCTTTTCTTGAACTTCACGCTTGTAAATTCTCAAGCTTCCTCCGCCAATCTATCATTGGGTGCATATACACGTTTTAAGTATTTTACTATGCAACGAAAGAAACTACTAGATCCAACTAGTTTCCAAATACCTCAACTCCATTGTACACCATGTCATAAGCTAAGGCACGGGCAGAAGAAAGGTCCTTCATATCCTCAGGGTTGGGGGCAGTGAAGGGATGATGCAAGGCCTGAAAAAGTAAAGTTCATTCCCCAATGAAATAATATATACATTAAACCAATATTCTTTAGCAACTACAAGAAACAAACACTTGATTTTACCATAATGATGATAAAATGATTATAAAGGTAATTATCATAAAACATTGCAACAGAATTTCCTTCTTAAATTTTTGGGACAAGCAGAATCAAGTAAATGCATTTGCTAGAATCTCAATGTTGATATACATTTTTAGGGACTCCGAAAATCTTTTTATAAGCTCTGACTTGTAATTAGTTATCATATTTTGGAAAATAGAGGAGCCCCCACAGAGCATAAGTTCCCTTTACTTCAGGTCTGCTTTTTCCTTATAAAATAAAAACTTGACATTCAGTTGTGAATAAGAACTGAAAGAGAATTGCAGACGTTGGATGAAAAGGTAGGCTTTTCAATCCCACCAATTATGTTCTCTCTCTCCTTTTTCTTCGTTCTTTGCTTCTAACATAGTTTTTTTTCCTAAAATGAACATTGTAAAACTTACAAATTTCTGATGCTCAATAAAGAAACTATACAAACCTCAAGCCTCTGCTCAGAATCATTCCACTCAAACATTGGAAAATCGGTCACCCACAGGATTGAATGCCTTGACTAAATATCACACGAATAAACAAAACAAGGTCAGATAAAGGAAGAGATGCATATTCCTAAATTCGCTCTTTTCTCGGATAAATGTATTATATGTGGTCCAAGTTTAGAGCATTGCAAACTTACAGGATCGATCAAGCCCATATCATGGGCTACATGCATCCTCAGCCGGTCTAAGGTTTTATTAACGGATGCATGGTTACCCACTGCAAATAAGATAAGATCACCAGAGCTTGCCGATAGTTGGCTCAGTAACTGCTCTTGCTTTGTCATGTCTAAACTTGATACAAGTGCAGAAATTCCTTCAAGGGCCCCTAAGATAATATATTGAACAACTGATTGCGATACATGAACCTCTTTTACCAATATTTATGCATACAATATTTGCAGAATTTTGTTACCATTATTCGAGACCTTTAAGTAAGGCAAACCCCTTGCTCCAGATTTAATAGCTTCGTTATATATATCACCCTTTTTAAGAGCAGAATTTGAATAATTTTTAGCTCCTGACAGCACGCATAATGCCTTCACAATTCCCCCACTAGCCAAGGTATCAGCAAAAACCTTGAAGGAGGAGTCTTTGAAAACATCAGATACCTGCAGGTAGAACATAAATACAATTCAAAAACAGAGGTATCCTCACTTGCCTCTGTAAACCACACAAAAATAGGACAGAATATTCTTGAAACGTATGCAAACTAATTTAAAGTTCACCAAATCTAGCTGTTTGGTAAATACATAGCAGGGCACTTTTCACTTGAAGAAAGCTAGAAAATAAAATAAAACATAGCGATATCATTGGGTAATGCATTAAATGTTTACAAATATGCCGTACCTCTTGTAACATATAATATAAGCAAACTGGAGTCATGCTTGTAATCTCTGTACCAACAGATAAATGAAACAGTGTGCCAATTATAGAATTGACTAGGCAAAACTTGTGAGAAAACCAATAATAATAGCAATAATAATAAGTATATATTATTCATGAAGAGAATAATGAATTCACATGTCCCATACAACATATACAGAAGATGATGGACAAAGATACTCAAACTAAAATACTCTCATATTTACCTAATAGTCAAATTATAAATTACTGCATGCCAATATAGTACAGAAGCAGTAAAACATGGACAAATGAATTCATATTTGCCTGCTGTTGCAGAAACAAGGTAGGTTCATCTTCTTTAATGGTAGGACAGAGATTGTTGAGTTGAGAACAAAGGACTGGCCAAAAGATATGGATGAAGATTGAATGATAAGAAATTTATCAAATGCAAAGTTAGGTAGAGATATAAAAATGATTTCATTAACCGCCAAAAGAAAATCAGAATCATAAGTAAATAGAAAAATTCTAAAGGCCAATTACATCTTTCAGTTGAAGGTCAAAACGAATATCTGGTCTGTCCGAACCATATTGACTCATCGCTTGAGCATATGTAAGCCTCGGAAAAGGGTTTGGTAGCTCAACTCCTTTGATCTCAAGAAAAACCTGAAACAAAGTATTTGACCACACTGATTAAATACAAGCGCGGAGAAAACTGGAAGCAATAATTGATTATCGAAGGTGTTCTAGACATTGACAGTTCAAGATTTTCCTAATATTAATTGCCTGTTTACAGTACTTTTGGGACTACAAATTTATCAATGAAGCTATACTAAAAACCCATGCTTCAAAAATTCTACTAAATTCGACAACTGTTCATCATATACTGCAATATGGTTTAAGATGAAACATTTTAAGCCAGAAAAATTAAAAAATAATTAAAAATCTTATCTACCACCATGAATAATCAAGCTAAGCATTTTGCTAGTTTGATGCTACAACATAAACTAATCTCAGCAAACTCAACCAACAACAGATTGTCCACCAACAGTTGATATTTTCAGAATGCCAATAATTTGAACCAGATTTGACAGAACCAAATTAGATTCATCCAAGAAAATGAAGAGTGAAAAGAGAATATCAAAGAAATCAGTAAAATAAAAAAATAAAGCTTATGCTGTACAAGCTATATATGTGAGACTGTCATGCCAATCATCAATCGAAAGTCAGTGAAAATGTCATGTGCTAGTTATTTAATTTAACATAGCGAATCTTCCAATAGAATTTCATAAAATCTTTCAGGGATCCCATCTACCCCTGTCAAATACTATAGTATCCTAGAAAAAATCCACTAACCTTTCTAATTAAATCTTCATTGAGCCTCAGCATCTCCTCCATAGGAGTGAAGGCCATTTCCATATCTAGTTGCGTAAATTCAGGTTGTCTATCAGCCCTTAGATCTTCATCTCTAAAACATCTGCAAAACAACGGTGGGTTTATGCAATGATGCATCTGTATCATACCTGGTGTAGACAAAGATATTGATTTATGCAATAATGCAACAAATAAATCTGCATCTTTGAGAATATCCTTTTCTAAGATAAACACAAGCAACAGTTTTAATACATTCGATATATCTGACCACCCACGCAAGCATGTAAGCAGTAATTACCAAAAAGAAATTTTGAAAAGATTTACACAAGATGCAAAAGTTGTATATTTAGCGGGAAAAATAGAATGAAGAACAGCGTAAAATGAAAAAAGACATTAGTACAATAAAAACTCAAACCTCCATCAACAAGAAATTTACCTGGCTATTTGATAATATTTATCAAAACCGGAGACCATAAGCATTTGCTTGAAGAGTTGTGGACTTTGCGGCAAGGCATAAAAGGTTCCTGGCTTTATAGTGGAACCCATCAATCAGAAGTTCATTCCATGAATATCAAAATCGCAGAATAGCAAATATAATTTTTATACATAATCATTCCATCATTCATGATCATCTCAGGTGGCTGCACCTTCTTGTGAAGAAGAAGCCAACTTTTATCGATAGGTTAGAAATGGTCATTGTAACCTGAATAATGCAGTGAAAATAAGTCTTAAGTAGTAGCCACTAGCCACTATACTGACCAAACTTAGATTCAACAGAAAGCAAACTTAGTTTTCAATAGCCTTTGTGTGTCAATAAAAGCACAAGACGGATCAATGTTCCACGTGAACAAGAGTGTTGACAAATTTCCATTTTTCAAAACCTTTCCTTCCATTAATCAGAAGAAGCAGGATGAGCAGGGAGCATGAAGATGTAAAAACAACAATTACATACATGAACCTATTGTCAATGGTTTAATTATAAATAGCGCAGCAATTTGCCGCAGTAACCACTAACAAAGGACTTAAAGCATGCATTCATGTGCTTGTAAGCTGACTAAAATAGACGAAAATACCTGAATTCTTGAAGGAACTAAATAATCCCGAGCACCTTCAGGAGTCGACCTAGAAAGAATTGGAGTCTCAATCTACCTTACAACCGTGAAAAGGTCAGGATCAGCACAAAGAACTAGCATAATAATGAAAGTGAGTTTTGCTTTTAGCAGTAATTTAGCATGATTTAAGAAGCTCAAGAGTAATGAAATTTTAAGTTAGTACCTCCACAAAATCATGCACGTCCTCTAGATATCTTCGGAGGAGTTTCACCACTCTATGTCTCAACATTATGTTAGAGTTCATCTGGGGCCGACGTAAATCGAGACATCGATATCTGAAAACGTGTATCTGAGAACTTCGGTATGTATTGCTTGCAGTGGAGCAAAAATACATTGGAAACAAGAACCATAAATTGCATCTAAAGCACTAAATCCTTTGCATGAAATAAATAATGGTCATTGCCGTAAGAGTTCAATTAAAAGTAAATTTTTTAAACAGCAGTCACTATGGATTTCTAAACATGAGTGCAACTGTAAAGCACAATCCCAAGAAAAGAGACCGACAATTTCAATTAAAGTTACAAATTTGTCATGTTGGATAGTTATTTTCTAGCAATTACTAACTTCCTCTAAGAAAAGTCCATTCGCCTGGTTTAGGAGGTTACAACATTATAAGACCAATTAATGCCCCCTCTTTTTTTATTTATTTACTTTGTGTGTACGTGTGTCTCGAGGAGAGTGAGGGGGAGAATTAAAATCTGATGCACCACTATTGTTATAGCCTGTAAAGTTCAAAAATATAATTTTTAATTAGCTTAACTCCAACTCATTACACTGAAACTTCCTCCTTTCTATATTTCTATTTTAAATGTAATACAGCGATTCATTCCTTCTAGGTTTTTGCTCCTGAGGATGAGAGAAAGGATGCGCCCAAAGGGATGCAGCCAAGTAGTACGGCACTAGTAATAACTTAGTTATTACCAAGATAAGGAAATCAGGATAATGATCAATTTGTCATTATAGTTAGCAACTCAACTTCCTGGAGTTTGTAGTTATTGAATGGATAGTTAGACAATAACCCAGTGACAACCACAACTTGACCACAGAATTAATCAACATGCTCGAAAATGCTTGCTTTCAAATTGTTGTACACATTTCACGAAAAGTGGCATGAAAAAAAAAAAAACACACACACACACACACACTAGATGGACAAACAACAATTACAAATTATTAGCATGTCTTGAAAAGCCTTAAACAAGTTACCGCAGTCTTATTTCCTCTTTAACAAAATCGTTTGCATCCTCTGCAGTCGTAACCAAGAAAGGCAACTTTAATCTCACTGCATTTAACACTTGGACATGCTCAACAGCAACCTGTACACACAGAATTGAGTGAGAATGGGAAATTTGAAAAAGGAAATTTTCAAACAAGAGCAAACCAATCAAATTTAACGAATAATTATTTCACAATTGAAGAGTTATAACTTATAAAGGACTAGTTTTTCCAATACAAACTAACATGAGTCAGAGATATCCTCCCTTACTCCCTTTGATCTGTCAGCTTGCCTGAGGGTCCTCCTTCCTATGATCACATAGGGAATCCCAATATCGCACAACCAACAGCCATTCTTTGATTTAAACTTAGAATCCATGTATTTGCTATTTGCTAATATTATCCAATGGTCAGCTATGCACCACCACTGGCAAAGTCCGACTTCTCTATCCATTAAAAAAATTAAAAAAAGAATACCAGGCCAATCACATTCCATCTTACACTGTTTACACAACATTGTACGCTCAAAAAAACTGGTCATATCTCAAGTAAAATAGATCCTATTCCATATTCTTTTTCGTGTATACCCCATACCAATGAACAGAAGACCATTTTTTATGACTCTTTCAATTACTTACATTGGCATAAATCTCAGGTAGACGAGTCAGAAATAAACATCATGGCAGCAAATAATACATCTAATAAAGAATTTTTTGTGATAAAAAAGAATTTTAATTGATGAAAAAATGCAGATGATGCGTGTAAGCTCTGGAACTAAGCATAACTCACCTCTATCAAGCCCGTCTTCATTTTCTTATTGATGGACTCACTTGGCCGCTGCCTTACTGAACCTTCCACGGCAATCACATACTCAATCCTCAAGTCATTAACAACTGAATGTGCCTCAGGAAACACATCAGGAAGCGTTGTAATCTAGTTAAACAAAGTAAATTCAAATACAGACCGCAAACCAATTACTACAAAACAAATGAATAAGAACAATTATAAAATACCTGAACAATTCCAGTATGGTCACGGATATTGACGAAAGTGAGTCCGCCGTGAACGCGGTGAAGGGCGACCCACCCGCAGATCCGAACCCGTTTACCAACATCTAATTCGGATAATTCCCCGCAGAAAGCAGTGCGATTCCATTCGAGGGCGTTTGTGCTGGAATCTATAGACGCAGTTACAAGTTGCTTGGGAGTAGGGATATTAAGTGTTTCAGGAGGGGACAAGGAAGAAGCGTGGATAGAGGAACAGGCGCGTTTTTGGAGGGGTTTTATCGGACTGGAATTGGTATGGTGGAGAGTGAAGTGGAGGAGGGGGAGATGGAGGAGAATGGAGGGTTTGGAGCGGAGGACGGCGGCGGAGGGGAGGGTGCGGAGGAGCAACGACATGACTGAAGGAGAGAGTGAGAGTGGAAGTGGAATGTCTTATCCTTGACGCGGGTGTAATTTCATCTCCACTTTAATTTCGTTCTACAATCGGCATTGGAAATTCCATTTTTGCAGGTGACGTACTCTTTTTTATTTGGAAGCTTTTGACTATGAAATTTTTGAAATTTGATTCAAATTATTTAACTACACATTAAGCCCCTCTTTATTAGTTTTTTTCATTTTCATTCTTCTACTCATTTTCAATCACACATTTTTCAATAAAATAATATTTTTCATTACATCAATAACTTTGTTTTCTCTTTCAACCACATATTCATCATCACNAGAGTGAGAGTGGAAGTGGAATGTCTTATCCTTGACGCGGGTGTAATTTCATCTCCACTTTAATTTCGTTCTACAATCGGCATTGGAAATTCCATTTTTGCAGGTGACGTACTCTTTTTTATTTGGAAGCTTTTGACTATGAAATTTTTGAAATTTGATTCAAATTATTTAACTACACATTAAGCCCCTCTTTATTAGTTTTTTTCATTTTCATTCTTCTACTCATTTTCAATCACACATTTTTCAATAAAATAATATTTTTCATTACATCAATAACTTTGTTTTCTCTTTCAACCACACATTCATCATCACATCACTTCAAAAAAATACATTCTCTGATTTCAATATGCACCAAACACACTCTAAAATTTTCATTTTTATTTTTTTACTCATTTTCAATTATACATTCGTTAATAAAATAATATTTTTCATCATATCAATATTTTTTTTTCTTTTTCAACCACACATTCTCCATCAATCTACTATTCCTGAATATATTCTTCCAAAATAACGTGGTTCAAACACATCCTTAGTAAATAATTTTGAATTCTTGTTTACTTTTGCATGTTTATTCATGGTGTGTTTATCACATTATTTTAGAATAGTAAATTGATGGAAAATATAGGATTCAAAAAGAAGGAAAAGTTATTAATATAATAGAATATATTATTATTTTATTGAAGAATGTGTGTTGAAAATGAGTAGAAAAATGAAAATGAAAATTTTAATGTGGTTCAAACAGTGCTAATTATTTGCTTATGATTTTAAATAATTTCTGTGTCCAATTGTTCAATAATAAAATAGGCAGTTATTTACTAATTAGGTTGTAATTTAGCTAGCTATGTCAACGAGACGAGCCGAAAAAAAAAAAAAGTTCGAGCTCGGCTCGAGCTTTTTTGTTTCGAACTTTTTTTGGCCCGAGCAGAGCCCAGTCAAAAAAAAATAAGGCAAGGCTCGGCTCGAGCTTTTGGTTCGAGCCTTAGTTGGCCGAGCCCGGGACGACTCGGTTTTTTTGTTTTTTTTAATATCAAATCTACATTTTTTACTTAAAAAATTTTAAATTTGTACGGTTTATACGTACTATAAATTAAAGAAAAAAGTTCGGGCTCGGCTCGAGCTTTTTTGTGCCGAGCTTTTTTGGGCCTAAGTCGAGCCGAGCAAAGCCCGGGCAAAAAATGAGGCTCGACCCGAGCCTCGGCTCGTTGTAACCGAGCCCGAGCCCGAGCCTCGAGCCGAAATAATTTTGTTTTCAAAACTCATTTTCAAGCACACATTTTTTAATAAAATAATATTTGTCATAACTTTTTCTTACTTTTTAACCATATATTTCACATCATTCACTATCTAAAATACATTTTTCCTCGATAACACCCATCAAACACGCCCTTAATCTCCAATTACCAGAAGTTCAGTATTATAGCTATTATATTCTCATTTACATTATGAACTTTTTTATGATTGAATTTTTGAATCTTGATTGAGAATATTTCGTATAGATTATAGATTTTTGAGTTTTCGTGTTTATGTTAGTATACATGAAAATTCGACTATGAATTAATAGCGATGACTTAGTATACATGAAAAATCAAATTTTGATATTGTGTCTGGAAAATATTTGAAAATAACATTTTTTTTTAATAGGAAAATGATTGGGTTAATACATGTGAAAATTATTTTTTAATCAATTCAATTGATGCATCCAAGATATTTGTGAAAAATGAGAATGTGGAAAAGTGTCATTCCTTGAAAAAATCGCAGTATCTTATTGAAACAATTAACTGGATACATACGTATGTGTTTTTTAAAATTTAAATATACGAATTCAAATATTGTTTTAATCTTGCATTCAATTTATATTTTTTTGAATCATTTCAATTGACGCGTCCAAGGTGTTTGCAAAAATAAGAACATGAAAAAATCTTGCCCTAAATTTATATTTTTTTGAATCAATTCAATTTATGTATCCAATGTGTGGGCAAAAATGAGAATATGAAAATGTGTCATTCTGTCACTTTTCTATGAAAAAATCGAAGTGTTTTATTGGAGCAATTAACTAAATGCACACGTGTGTGTTTTTGAAAATTTAAATATACAAATTCAAATATTGTTTTAATCTTGCACTTAATTTATATTTTTTAGAATCAATTCAATTTCTACATTCAATGTGTTATCAAAATGAGAGTGTGAAAAAGTGTCATTATTTACTTTTCTAAAAAAAAGTCGCATGATCTCATTAGAGCAATTAACTAAATGTATGTGTGTGTGTTTGAAAATTTAAATATATGAGTTCAAACCTTGTTTTAATTTTGGATTCAATCAATATTTTTTGTTATTCAATTCAATTGATGCACTCAAAGTGTTTGCAACAAAAATAATGTAAAAAAAAATTGATATTCTGTCACTTTTACCAAAAACCCACGGTATTTTATTGAAACAATTAATTAGATGGGTGTTTGACACCTATTTTTTTCATTCTCATTCTCATTTGTTTTTTCTTTCTTCATTTCAATCACACATTCTATTAATAAAATAATATTATATATAAACCCAAAAATTCTCCTTATATTTTAATCACACATTCTTCCATCAATTACTATTCAAAAACCATTTTTCTCCAAAAATGGGTGTGAAACACCCACTAGATAATAAATGTTCTTCTACTCATAGTGAGAAGTCATATTTCTAAGGGTGGACATAGTTCTATTTGGTTCTGGTTCCAAGAGAATTGAATCGAACCATAAACCAATGGTCTTTCTAATAATGGAACCAAATTATTTTTTTAAAGATATGGAACCAAATTGAACCGAACTGTTCGGTTCTGATTTGGTTTTGTTTGGTTTGGTTCTATTTTCATTTCTTAAATTTTCATATTTACATCGTATAAGTCAGTAGTATATACCCAAATAAAAAAATAAACATCAAATATTCAGAAAGTTCAAATTTTAATCATCGAGATAAAAAAATCATAACTAACAAACAAAACAAATTCATAATTTGAATACATAAATTAGTTTTCGTTCTCATACAAAAAATTGTTTAAAAATTAATTCACTAAATTAATTGCAGAAGTTTTAAAAGCGCATACCTACAATAAAAAATGAATTATCAAAATTTTTACAGTCCACTTTTATAGGCAGCAATAACTATTTTAATATTTCATGAATGTTTATTAGGTTTTCATCTATTTGTGAAGAACGCAAATAACTCATCAAACAATCAA
>CAIGRH010121881.1:0-16925 GCA_903798295.1 Fraxinus nigra | reverse complement strand
AAAAGACGATGACGTGGTAATCCGGGTTAATGGAACTCGGGGCGCTACAGCATGTTTCTTCACAAAAATTGTTAAATTTTTCAGAGGTATATTCAACTCCATTATTAGACATGATCACATGTATTTTACACACACTTTGAGTTTCAACCGAAGCTTTTAACTTCCCGAAGATGTCAGCAACTTCAGATTTAAGCTTCATAAAATAAATTCAGCACATTCTTGTGTGATCATCAATGAAAGCGATATAATACTTACTGTTATTCAGTGATTGTGTTTTTCTCCTATATCCATGTGTGTTAATGGTAGCTTCGGTGTAGCTCTCAATGCTTTGTTTTGTTGGAAAGGAAGCCTTATCTGCTTCCCATACTGACAGGCAACACATGTACAAAGCTCCTCCTCTAATTGAGGTAGGCCTTCTACACAATTGTTTTTCTTCATGAATAGTAAAGTGACGTGATAGAAATGCCCCAATCTCTTGTACAAAAACACTATATTGCTATCTTCTTTGTGTAATGCAGCCTGCTCATCTTTCAGCAAATCAAATCCAAGCCAAAGCGTTTGCCTTTCATTCAAACTTTGAACACTTCCCTGCATTTTGTGTCTTTAATCACATAGTTTTTTATCTTCAAATAGAACCGTATAACCTTTTTCCAACAACCGAGTAATTTCAGGAACATATAAAACATTAGAAATTAATTTCAAACTTGTGTGGCCTTGAATTGCAATTGTTCCTTTGCCTTTTACTGCAATGTGTGCTCCATTTTCAATTTTGACTTTAGAATTGTGATTTTTTCGAGCCTCTGAAGAGCTCTCGATCACAAATCATGTGGTTTGTACAACCACTATCTATAAGCCAGCTTTCTGTGGAGCTGTTGGTGGCAAAGCATGATATCACAAATAAATGCTCTTCAGGAGGTTGTTCATGAGCAGCCTTGACTTCTTGTTGCCCTCGAGTCTTGCATTTCATTTCCACGTGCCCTAAATAACTACACTCATGACATCATGCATCTGGCTTCTACCAACACTTTTTCTATGGATGATTGCTTTTTTGGCAGTAAAAGCAAGGTGGAAAGACTTGAATATTGTTACTTTGGTTATTTTTGTTGTATCTAGAACCTCTAGGTTGCTTGTTATTCTGCTTAGTTTTCTTGTTTTTGCCAACAATGTTTTTCTGTGATTTAACTTGAAAAGTACCCTGCGCAAATCCTTTTTGCCTCATCAACCTACTTTTTTCCTGTGCCTGCAACGCGTTTAGCGTTCAACAATTCTGTCAAGGTGAAGCTTGACATATCTTTTGAGTTTTCCAAAGCTTGATTTTCTTTGATTCTTTCATCTTTTGCATCTCGAATTCTCAGATCAAATTCTGCACTTGCATTCCTTTAACCCTTCTTTCCTTTATATTCTTGTTTCAAAAAATTCCAAATTTTCTTGACTTTTTCAGTGTCATTATTCTTGTAAAAATAGTGGATGAGGCTACTGTAAACAAGGTTGCTCTTGCTTTTTATTTTCTAGCTTCTTCTCCTTTTAACTTTTGATTTGTGCAATGGATGGATTGTCTAGCTAGGGTGGAACTTCATATACTTATTCAATAGCTCCCCAGATATCATTAGCATCAAGATGGGCTTCCATTCTAATATCACATACTTTGATAATTTATTCCATCAAACACTGTAGGTACAATTGCGGTGAATGAAGCTTCTGAATTCATTCTGAATTTGTGTTTGTGTTGAGATAGGTGATAAGTGTTTAGGAATTGTGTTTGGACTCACTCAATCTCACATGTCCCTCGATATAGCTCTGATACCAATCTGTTGGTTATTTATAAAAGAAAAGTGCAAAAATAACAAGAGTGCAGATATTTTGAGACTGCAACAAACTGATTTTTATTAATCAACAAGACATCTATTTATACAGCATAATAAAAATTGAAACAGAAAAATCTGTTATAGATTGAGCATATCAGAATAGCATGATAAAATGATCATAATCCTAACATTCATTAACCTTTTTCCTTGCCTAAAGAGTAGGAACAATGATTTTTTTGTTAGCAGCTTCATGAGTTATCCGGTCGACACATAATACAGAATTCCAACTAGACCACGAACCACTTCTCTACCACGCCTAAAATAGCCCCCATATTTCTCATTTTGGTAATTTATTTTGCAGCTAACAGATTGATCATATCATTGGATAAAATTTATGCATTTATGTTTCCTCGTTAATGTATGAAAACAAAATATTTTATGCGAGTTCGATAGGAAAAATAAACATGACGGAATAGTATAATTGGTGAAGCAGTATTTGAAGTGTTCGTTTTTCTTTTATTGTTTTGTACGAAACTATTAAAAGATTTATTGTTTAATAATTTGTTTGAGTTTGAAAGCTTCTTTATGAGTATGTTATTTTGTCCTTATTAAATTGAAAGATATTGTTTTTAGTGGCGACTGAAAGTGGGTTTTATATTCTTTTTTATAAGAGTTAAGTTAGTGGTTAGTTCTGATGTAATGCCCATTTATAGGCCATATTATCAATTACAGAATCAGAGAGCTTCACGTTTCTCTCGTCTTTCTAATTTCCGTTATTCATTTATCTTCTACTTTGTGTCACTGATATTAGTGCTTGGTTGGGGGGGCCTAGAATAAAAACAAAACCAGCAGTTTTGTTTATATTCACACATTTCCTTTGCGACAACTGTGCTAGATGGCATCTGATAAATTTTTTCAACCAACTAATCCTCATTTCAATTGTCACTATGACAATTGGAGCATGTCGATGGAGAACTCCCCGAGGTCTAAAAAGTGTTGGCAGTTGGTTAGTATTGTGGTAGCATAACCAATAATTGGTGTTACAGACAAACAATAAATGAATTGGCAATGAATTATTTGTTTCAGGCGATAGATGGATCTATCGTGGAAACAATTCTCAGCAATGAAACTTCTAAGGATATTTGGGATTCAATGAGGAAAAATATCAAGGCTTGTCCAAATTGAAATGTGCACACTTCAAGCTTTAAGACATGATCCTGAGACTCTACAAATGAAAGATGGTGACTCTGTTACCAATTATTGTGCAAGGATTATGAGGATAGAAAACATAATGCAATTCCATGGTGAGAATATGAAAGTTGTGAAAATAATGTTGTCTTTGGTACCAAAATTTGATTATTTCTTATGCTCAATAAAAGATTATAAGGATATAGATACACTCTCACTTAATGAACTTCAGATCTCTTTACACGTCCACAAACAAAAAGTTGAATAGAAGTTCAACTACAAATGAACAAGCTCTAAAGGCTTGCTCGTCAAATGAGCAAGGCAATAGAGGTGAAGGTGGAGGTAGAAGAAGGGGAGCTCAAGGCAATAGATGGCAGGTACTATCAAGATTTCAAAGCTAATTATGATCAATTTCAAGGCAAATGTAGAAGATGTGATCAACACTTTGACAAATACAGGTTAGAGTGCTAAAAATGTCATGATTTTGGTCGCTATTGTTGACCCCGTTTTTTGTAAAAGTTGACGTGGACAACAGTTGCCGGGCCCACTCACATCCACGCAAGTAAATTCCAACACGTTTCAACTGGATATCTGGATGGAGAAGGGTGGTGTTTATGGACGTGGGATACGTTGTACGAGTGAGACAAAAGTGTTCAAATACCGACAATATGATCAAAGATGATTGCATATTAATGAATAATCATAAACAACTCCACCAAAGTAAAAAAAACAAGCTTAAATCAAACAAATAAATATGAAAGAGAGAAAGTCGAGTGTGTTTTTCAAGTGTAAAGAGTTGCATTAGCTTCAAATATTACAAGAATTGCTTATTTATAGAATTTTGGTCGAAGTGGTAGCTGTTGGATAAGAACCACGTGGTCTCATCTTCAGATCGAAGCCTCACATCACTCAGTCTGCTATGCATTTGTTAAATTGACAACGGGTCAGCTACCCTACATCCTAGACTCACAATCCTGACATTTATTATTACAAACGTTACATCAATCACTTCTAAAGATTGCCCGCAGATCCTTTAAAAGATAGCAAGGGCTTCATCTAAAGGGCGATTGGAATGAGGGCTTCGGCTAAATGGAGGTTCGTATTAGAGGTTTTCAGTGTGAAGAGTTTCGGCTTCTTCTTTGACTTCTTATATGGTGCTTCGATTTCAGAGTTTCAGCTACTTAATAGTGCTTTGGCTCAGCACTTGCCTACACTTCGGCTTCAAGGCTTTGACCACTTACATAGTGCTTCAACTTCAAGGCATCAGCCACTTGCCTATGCTTTGACTTCATCGCTTCAACCACTTATATATTGCTTTAGATAAAGCGATGGATTGCCTCTCTATTGTTGTTTTGCATGCGGCACCTCACTTTGACCATGGAGCTTTTGTTTACACATAGCGCTTTGGGTGAGGCGCCGATTCGTTATCTTTTCCTGATTTCGATTTGATTATTGATGACGCGAGTGTGGGCCTTTTGTGTGGGCTTCTTTTTAAGCCTCAGTTTGAGGCGTAACAATATTCCCCCAAGTCCATGTATGATTAATTATTTCATGCATGGACTTCTTATTTTGAGACGTAATATTTTGATATTGTATGTCCTTGTTTGACTTCGTGGTTCTGGCTGTTATAATATTTCTATGGAAACCCGTTAATTTTTGTAGAAGCCTTAATTCGAATGTTGAGTTATTCTGAAGAGACTGAAATGATATTTTAGTTTGGAAGTGGATTTCTTCTTTGCACGGGAATGGCTTCTCACCTCTCCTTTGGAAGTGGATTACTTCTTTGCACGGGAATGGCTTATCTATGTCAAGGGTTCCTCCATGGTGGATGGTTCATCCATGGAGACTAACGCATAGGCGGAGATAAGGCCTTGCATGGCAAATATGTGGAAAGCCATGCTTGTGCATAGACAAAATATGAAAATTGCCTTCAAGTCCGTCAGTATTTCACGCCCAGGTCCCTCAACTTTTGACCTTATACATTTTGATCCTCATATTTTGGCTTTTATTTCAATCATACCCTTGATAAAATTGTACTCAAAGTCCTTCAACTTTCGAAACATCTACACTTCAATTCCTAAGTTCACATTTTTGTACACTTTTATCCATTTTCTCTTCATCAAATACCTCTCTTTTAGGGGGTCTTCTTATTAGAGGTAACTTCTTCAACGACCTCTCTCCTTTCGAGGAGACTATTATTCATGGCCTCTTCTTTGGAGACCTCTTCCCTAGGGGGGGTCTACTTATTCAAGGCTACTTTTTCAGGGAACTCTCCATTTTTAGAGGGTCTTCTTATTCATGGCCTTTTCGTTGGAGACCTCTCCCTTTCAGGATATCTACCAGCGGCCTCTCCTTTTTCAGGGAGTCTTCTTATTCATGGCCTCTTTGTTAGAGACCTCCCCCTTTTAGGGGGTCTACTTATTCAATGCAACTTCTTTAGCGGCCTTCCATTTTTCAGGGAGTCTTCTTATTGATGGTTTCTTCGTTGGAGACCTCTCACTTTCGTGGGGCCTACTTATTCATGGCCACTTCTTTAGCGGTCTTTCCCTTTTTAGGGGGTCTTCTTATTCATGACCTTTTCATTGGAGACCACCATCGTTTAGGTGGTCTACTTATTCTAGGCCACTTCTTTAGTGACTTTCCCTTTTTAGGGAGTCTTCTTATTCATGATCTCTTCATTGGAGACCAATATTCAGATAAGCTTTTTCCACGGGAATGTTCATGGTTGTAGTAGCGTTTTTCACAAACAGCGCTAATTTGTTGACCCCGTATTTTGCAAAGGTCGAAGCGGACAATAGATACGGGGCCCACTCGTGTCTACACAAGAAAATTCCAACACGTTTCAATCGAAGATCTAGATAGAGAAAGGTGGCGTTTATGGACGTGGGAGATACTCTACGGTATGAGACAAAAGTATTCAAACACCGGTAATATGATCAAAGATGATTACATATTAATGAGCAATCATAAAGAGCTATACCAAAGTAAAAACAAACTTAACTCAAGTAGATAAATATGGAAGAGAGAAAGTCGAGTGTGTTTGTCAAGTGTAAAGAGTTGCATTAACTTCAAATGTTACAATATTTGCTTATTTATAGAGTTTTGACCGAAGTGATTGCCCTTGGATAAGAACTTCTCATCTCCCGGGTTGAAGCCTTACATAACTCAGTCCGCTTTGCATTTAATACATTGACACGGGAACCACTCTATATCCTAGGCTGACAACCCTGACATTCATTACTAGAAACGTTACATCAATCACTTTTAAAGATTCCTCGCATGTCCTTTAAAAGATAGCAAGGGCAGCAGCCAAAGGGAGCTTCGTATTGAAGTGAGGGCTTTGACCAAATAAAGCTTCGTATTGGAGGTCTTCGATGTGAAGAGCTACGGGATAGAGAGCTTCGAATTTTTCTTTGACTTTTTATATATTGCTTCGACTTTAGAGCTTCAACTACTTAGATAGTGGTTCGATTTATGGCTTCATCCACTTGCCTATGCTCCGGCTTTAGGATTTCGACCACTTACATAGTGTTTCAGCTTCAGAGTTTCTGCCACTTATGTACTGCTTAGGATAAAGCGATGGATTACTTGTCTATTGTTGTTTTGTAGGTGGTGCCTCATTTCGACCATGGAGTTTCTGCTTACACATGGTGCTTTGGGTGAGGAGTCGATTCGTAATCTTTACCTATGACTTTGGTTCAATTTTTATGACGCGGACTGTGGGCCTTTTGTTTGGGCTTCTTATTGAGCCTCGATTTTGAGGCATAACATTTATTATTCTATGCTTGTGTTTGACACCTATTTTGGGGAAATAATAAATTCTGGAATAGTGATTGATGGAAGAATGTGTGGTTAAAAAGTAAGAAAATTTTTTGGGTTTATATGTAATAATATTTTATTAGTAGAATGTGTGGTTAAAATGAAGAAATAGAAAAACAAATGAGAAATAGAATGAGTGTCAAACAAGGGCTAAATGTCATGCAAAATTAACTAAGGATAAAAAAATGGGAGAAATCGAATTTTGCAGACAATAAGTAATAGAAAGTTTGTTGATGGCCTGACATGTCAATGAGAAACCCGAGTCTCATGTATAGTATGTGGACCCTGATTGCAGTAACCGTATGTGCAGTAGTAAATCTTCTTTCCTTATTTAAATGAAAGCTTTTATACTTCAGTGAGTTTTGGTGATTGTCATATTGTGCATGTAATGGAAAAATGTGATATTAGTATAAAACGAAGATTGATTTTGTAGAAAAAAATTTCAATAGATTTATGTTCTTGTCTTGAAAAGTAACTTGTTAAGTGTTGTTAAGGTGCAAGGAGAAGATTATTACATAACTATTTAGAAAGGTAGTTGTGAGATATATGATCCTCAAAGATAAGCTATAATTGTTATCATAAAGGGTTCAAATTATTTTCATTGAAGATGAAAACTGCCCAACCCTGTATAGTGACTAAAGTGAAAAATCGTTCATGTCTTTGACATTTTCACTATGGCCACTTGAATTTTGGTGGATTAAAATCTCTTTAACTGAAAAATATCGTGATACATCTCCTTAAATTGCCATTGCTTCTCAAGTTTATGAAGAATGTGTTGTTGACAGATAACATCGTTCTCAATTCCCTCAAGGAAAGTCGTGGAGTTGGTTCATTTCGACATTTGTGGGATCATAATCCATCTTCAAATGGTGGTAGATATTTAATTACCTACTTTGATGATTATACTCGAAAAACTCATTTTACTTTTTCCTATAGAAATCATAATCTTTTAGTTAATATAAAAGCTTCAAGGCATGCGTGGAAAATAAAAAGGGAAAGCCAATTCTCCATACTAATGATGGTGTCGGTGTTCTTGCATGGTGAGCAGCGTTAGGTTTTTGCACTAAGAGCTTGGTATCGTTGTATATATGCTAATTTCTTTCTAGAGAATGTTCTCATAAACATTGTCATGAGCGTATACTTTTAAAAAGTTGGAAATAATGAAAAAAATTCTTTTTGTCTATCTATATGTAGACGGTCTAGTATGTACGAGTGATGATGGTGCCATGATTAAAATTTTGAAGGCAACTATGATAATTGAATTTGATATATTAAATTTGGGTTAGTGCAAATTTTCCTTGAGATTGAAGTAATGCAATCATCTGTTGCTGTATTTATTTCACAAAAGAAATAAGTTCTTGAGATTTTGGATAGGTTCAAGATCGAAGGTTGCAATCCAGTTCGTGCTCCAAGTGTGATCCGAAGTTAATGAGAGTTGATGATGAAGAAAGTAAATGGTACACTTTACAAGCAAATAGTTAGAAATCTGATATATCTAACTTCAACCAGGTCTAATTGTTGGGAATTTTTTTAATCATCCACAGTAGAAAATAAAAATAATTTCAATTTCCACCAATGACCTACTTTGTGTTTAAATAGAAATTATGATTAAAATAATACCTTTAGTTAATTCTGCAAACTCCTTTTCTAATTTTGCACACGAACAATCACGATCTGCAATCTATAGCTCTGAATTTTGCACACGAACAATCACGATCTGCAATCTATAGCTCCAAATGAAAGTTACATAGGGAACAATATTTAGAGAACTAGCAACCTATTAAAACATTTCTGAGTAAGCCCATTCCATCTCTTAAACTTAACCTGGTGCAATATTTAATTAATCCAATTAATTAAATTTGGTCCATGAATTAATTAATACTTTGGATCTATTAACAAGCAATCCAATTAATTAATTGTTTAATATTTGTTAATTAATTAATTAGTGAATCTCATTCTTCTAATTCTCATTTTGTGTGTGGCCCATTAACTTTCCGATCATGGGGCCTAACGACGTGAATTATTATTTTGATCAAATAAAAATCAATTACAAATATCGGTTTTAATTTATCATCAATTCATATCTGACGTCCTAAATTGACATCTAGTAATGTTTCAGGGCAATACATGTGATGTGAGAATGTCACGTGGTATGACAAAATTAAACTCGTTCATTTATCGTGAAACTACTCGAACCCTTTGGACTTCGGAAAAGTACTAATGAAATCTATGGTAACCACATCTCATGGTTGTTCTGGAACAGGAAGAGGATCAAAAAGTCTCATCGCTTCGTCAATATGATCTGATCAATTACGAGATATGGATGTATGTCAGTATCAACTATCGATCATATCTTTCATCCCACTATCAAGTCAATATAAGTCAGTATCAAATATCGATCATATCTTTCATCCCACTATCAAGTCAATATAAGTCAAAAAACCTTTTCAACTTATGAGTACACTTTGACCAAGGATTTCGTTATGAACTTAATTGAATGAAATGTAAATCATAATCTCTTACTATTTAATTGTGACTAATCATCTATTGATCATTCACAACTTTCATATGATTCTTGACATACCCCAACGATGTCATATTAGTGACTCTTGGCAGAGCAATATCCAACATCACCAAAGTATGATTGTCCCAATAGAAAGTAATACGATGACCTCAATTCAAATGACCAATTCTACTATTGAACATTAGTGATTGACCACTGATACTTAGATATTTATCCATATTTAGAAAGTAATACGATGACCTCAATTCAAATGACCAATTCTACTATCGAACATTAGTGATTGACCAACACGAACAATCACAATTCGGAATCCACAACTGTCCAATTGTCCAATATTCAATGAAAATCCACACAAGAAACAAGATTTAGATAACTAGGGTTTTTCTTTTCTTGTGCTAGCAAGAATATAATTATGCTCTTATCTGGTTTTTCAAACCCTATATCCTATTCATAAAAGTTCAAGTGAGCTTAGATCGACTCTTAAATTTAACTTGGTCCAATATTTAATTAATCAAATTAATTAAATTTGTTCCATAAACTAATTAATAATTCGGGCATATTCTCAAGTAACTCAATTAATTAATTGTCCAAAACTTGTTAATTAAATGGTGAAGATCATTCTTCTAGTTCTTATTTTGTGTGTGACCCATTAGATTTTTGATCATAATGCATAACGACGTGAATTATTATTTTGATTTAATCAAAATCGATTAAAATACCTCTTTTTAATTTATCATCTATTCACATCCATCGTCCCAAATTGACATCTTGCACTATGTCAAAGCAATACATGTGAAGTGGAATGTCACATGGTATGACAAAATCAAATTTGTTAATTTATTGTGAAACTATATTCCATTTATTAATATGATCCGATCAATTACATGATACGAATGTGTATCAATCTCAATTATGAATCATATCTTTCATCACACTATTAAGTTTCTAAGTTGAAAACTCTTTTCAACTTATGAGTACACCTAAACATAGGATTTCGTTATCAACTTAATTGAATGAAATGTAGATCATAATTTCTTACTTTCTATAAGTGACGATTCATCTATTGATCATTACCTTTGTATGATTTTTGAAATACCCGAAAGATGTTGTATTGATGACTCTTGACAAAGCAACATCAAATATCACCAAAGTACGACTATCCCCATATAAGGTACTATGATGACTTCAAGTCAAAAGATCAACTCTACACCGAACGTTAGAGATTAACCACTCACACTAAGATAGTTATCCATGTGAAATATCTCAATTGGGTCTCCTATATTTTTTTTTTTCTATTTTGAAACATTAACGTGTTCATTTAAGTGTCACAACACTTTAGTTTGTTGGATTAGCTACTTATTTCACAAGTAAGAAATGCTGCACATGATGGTCTTTTAGTAATAACGATATCCATATCTCGTTATTACTTATAACCACAGATGATTTAAAATTCAATCATATGTAATATATGTAATTTATATCTCATAATCACAACTCCTTGTAATTAACGAATTACTAAATATTTGAATCTATGGATTCTATCATTTAATTTATTAGAATAGTAATTCAAATAAACAATAGATCTTGCCATAAATAAAATGCATTAACCATATATATTAAAAGTGTTTATGTACGAAATCGATTGGATTTAAGGTACAACACTTACATTGACATTATATTTGTTCTACAAGCAAGGTGAAAAGTCATATTTGTTTGGTTTTTCAACTAGTGACTATGAAGGTAAATCTTAATGATAGAAAGAGTACTTATGGGTTTGTTTTATGATATAGATTCATAAATGGCGTTATGGTTATAAAAAGGCAACAAATTGTAACTTTGTCAACTACTGAGTTGAATTTCTTGCAGCAACATAATGTTTTTGTGAAGGTTTCTGGTTGACGAGGTTGCTTAAAATATTTTTGAATCAGCAGAAAGGTCCAATAATAATCCATTGTGATAATGCTTCAACAATCAAGATTTCAAAAGATCCAATTCTACATGGAAGAAGCAAGTATACAGATGTTAGATATCATTTTGTGCATGATATTTGCAATCATGGTATAATTGATTTAATATTCTATAAAAGTGAAAAGTAGGTGGTTGATACTACAATTAAACCACTTGTTCACTTATTTCGTAAGTGTATGGATCATGACAAGTAATAAAGTAGATTATAACTTCGAATATCGTACCCACATGGACTAATTACCTACAACCAATATTTATCCTAAATCTAGCTTCAACTTCAACATCATGTTAACCAATTAATCAAATCAAGAGTATGGATTTTAGATTACTAAATTATTCTAATATATCTACGCTTGAAGACTTTGGGAAACTTTTGGGATTAAGTAGTTAGAAATTTCGATTTCACTTATATTATTAAACATTCTTCTAATCCAATATGATTCAGCTAGAGATGTTAAAAGTCAAATTAACTAATTTTAGCTAGAGATGTATTTTGAGTAAAATTAGCCCCTATTCACATGCCAAAATTCACCATGTAACTTTCATACACATATTAGTATATTAACGTGTAGGAATCCAGTTAAGATTGCATAAGCTTCTGATCTCTTATCAAAATATATTTTACTTATTGCACAAATTAAACAAATATATCTCCTCCCGATCTTAATATTGTCCATAAATTAAGAAATTAGTGATCAAAAAATTGAATGTCCTTAAATATACTATAAGTGAGTAATTAGCATATAATCAAAGTTGCAGAAATATTTTAAAATAAATAAATATTAAATTTAATCTACATCTTTTATCCTCATAATAAATTATTTAGCCGATCATAATTGCAGATCAATACAATGAATAAAGAAAATAATATAAGCTATTGTTGATATTTGGCATACGAATCCCAAAAATGGATTTCCAAACTCTTCCTTGATGATGAAAGATCTCCCGATCAATGGATGCAATTCAACGGTCAAGTTCCGATTTAGAGCAACAAATCTCAAGTATATGTAAAAGAATGTATCTCTTGTCTCCCTCTTGAAAAGAATGAATGAATGATATTTCTAGACTTCTTTCTAGGTCAAAAATCGAGCCACGGATTGATAGAAGCCAGAAGTTGAGTCAAATTAGGAGAACTGATTTCTGGGTTCGTCTGGCTTTTGTGATCACACAGTTTCTTTTATTGCGGTCGCATGGTTCATTGAAACTGTCCACTAGAATTATCAATTAGTGCCTTGCTATCGCTTAATATTATATCGATTGCAACAGTTACTGTCTTCCAACTTAGTGCAATTTGGTCCTTGGATACACTTTCCTATTCATCTTGAGTCCTCTTGAATTTTCAATTTAGCTCCTTTAACTTCCAAACTTTACACTTAGGCCCTCAATTCCAAACTTTTCCTTCTTTGATCCTCTTTGTTTTTAATCAAATCTCGTTCCTTTTTTTATCATTTTTCATTCAATACCGGCTTTTCTCCTAAAATAATCAATAAGCACACAAAATTAAGTATTTAGTTCATAAAATCACTTCCAAATGCCACTTTCTCTGATCCAAATAAGTGTATAAATCACGTTTATAAAACAATCCCAAACTTGTACATCTGTTTGTCCTTGAATAACGCAAATAAAAACTTCTCTAGACTCTAAACGAACTCAATTGATATTTGTTATATAATATTTTTTCAAAGTGAATATCTAAATCACAAAATTCAAACATAATGATATATGTGTGTTTTCTTACTTTGGTAGCTATTTCGCTGAGACATTAATGATATAAATATTAGGCCACTTCTTATATTCCTTCTCTCCACCCTACGACAATTAGCATCGCTCCATATCGATATTTGATTTGTGTGGTAATCGATGCAGGCCGTTTATCCGTACACTTTTGTCTCATTCAATACTTTACACTTTGGTCCATGAATTTCAAATTTCATCCATCTCTGATCATTCATTTTCATTATTTCTTGTCCAATACTGAGTTTTCTCCTAAAATAATCAATTAACACATTGAATTAAGCACCTAGCTCATGAAAATACTCCAAAACGCCACTTTTAATTGACCAGACAAGTGCAAAAATCACAATTATCACCACTCAAGCAAGCAGTGTTTATGAAGCTTGGAGAATGCTAAAAATATGTATTTAGAGTTTACCTTGAATGTTGTGACGTATTTATACTAGTCTTTGTCACGTCCATGTCCATTTTAAAAGCAATTGAGACCTGTGGCAAAATACAATTGATGTCCTTTTTTTGGGAGTGGCCGCGGGTATCAACTTTATAAAAGGTTGGGCCGAGTTTGACCAAAGCTGGCTAGTATGGCTCCTACGATAGTTTACCCGTTGGGGAAGTGTGAGTTCCTTAAGAATCGAAGATAGATCAAGTAAGTCTAACTGAAATGGCGTACTGGCCATGGCTAGTAGGTGAGTATGTAGGCCACCTAGTGTTGTAAATGGCATGTCTAGGTGGCAAAATGCCATGCCTGTGGCCTAAACGCTAATTAAGCGGTCTACAGCTAGTTATTTAAATGGAATTTTTTCAATGTTATTAAAATTAGGTCGGATTGGTCATTTCAATCGATTAAAAAAAAAAAGGTACTCAATTTGTTAATTTTTCCAATAACCAGATGACCCGAGACCGATTTCTTAGTTGATTGTTTAGAGCTTATTTGAGTCTCATTTTAGTTAAAAATTTATTTTGGAATAGTAGTTTGATAGAGAATGTGATTAAAAAATAAGAAAATGTTTTGAATTTACGTGTAATATTATTTTATTAAAAAATGTGTAATTGAAAATAAGAGAGAAAATAATGAAGAACAAACATAGGCTTAATAATTATAAAATTTTTAACTTTTTAAACGTTTAGCCAATTGAATAGAAATGTCCAAAAAGTTGCTTACCCACTTATTGGCCTACTAATTTATAGAAGGCATTTCCAAGGATTTTGTTGTAAGCTTTCCATGTGAATAAGAATCCCTTTGGTTTGGCTATAGTGTATTATTGTATAAATAGTTATTTATATTTTATTAAGTTAATTAATCATTTTTCTTATCTTTTACTAACTAATAAAAATTTAAAACTCTCAAAATATTTCAATTGGCACTATTATAATATATCTTATTTATCGTTTGAAAACATATTTATTTTGTCAAACTCTTAAAATCGCATTTGGTACTATATTTTTTTTATGTATTATTAAATGAATTTTAGATTGATTAAAAAAATTAAAATAATGTTAAAATAAGAAAACACTTTTTTACACCTATGTTTCATCTAAGCTCGCCTAATTTGAAAATTGACCTTCCTGCCTCGCCACGTAGTACACATTTTTAGAACATTGGCCACCACTAGCAAAAAGGGGCCAGAGATGGGGTGGAGAGAAAGAAACCAAATTCCCATAATCAGTGATGCTACAAAAAACTCATACTTTAATGAACTCGAGCTAGATGGATGAACTTCACGCGATCCGATCTTCAATACCTGAAACAAAGGCGTTGAGGTGTGTCTTCGTCGCCTCTCCGATGCTTAAGTCAGAAAATTGTGCAAGAAGAAGTATGCTGGAATATTATGAAAAAGCTACATTCTCGAGCTGCGAGTCAAGATGCATCGAGGTGTAATCAGTCTGGGATCGAACTCGTTGGGCCATTGGTGCGTAAAAGTTGTGAATACACATGTCGAACACATATAGGTTCATGGAAGGGCGACTTTTGACCTTCCATTGACCTCTATAAATACCACCTTTCCACCTCTCATGAAATACACTTTTTCACTCTTGACTTTCAATGAAAGCAGATTGAGTTCGGGGTTTAGAGGTTTTTATAAGCATCAACCTTAAGAGGTAAGTGTTCAAGCTCTTAAGTTGTTTATTTATAATGTCGAGTAGTAGTAGTGATGGATAGAGTAGTAGTAGCAGTAAAACTTTTAGGAGTTCGACCATTAGGATCCCGATCCAAAGGGTACGTCCATCATTCCTATGGTCGTGCCTATTGCCTCGCACCCCGATGTCGAGACGGTATCGACATACCCTAGAGTAGAGACCAAGTATAAGGAACACGTGGTTATAAAAGTAGCTAGGAAGTTCAGGGTTATGCTCATATGTGATGTTAGAATGCCCGAGCCTAATGAAACAGTATTGGATGCTCGAGAGTAAGAGATGACCTTTTTTAGAGATACTCTCAAGGCCGGGCTTAGGTGGCCCCTTCACCCGTTCTTTTTTCACTTCTTGACTTCTTTCTTTATGTGTCAAAGCTAATTAGCTCCTAACGGGTTGAGACTCTTGGTACACTTTTTTATTTTATGTAGATGCCTCAACGTTAAGCCTAGGGTCGACCTTTTAAGGACGATTTTTTATTTAAAATTCTCATCGGGTACAACTGTTTTGTGTATTTACCGACCAATGGGGGGTTTAGGACACCAAAAACCTCGTGCTCTCTTCGAGGTTGGAAATAATGTTTCTTTTTTGTTCAACCCCAAGACCCCAATCACCCATTCGGCCCAATGTATGAGATCCCTAATAAAAATATGTTTAAAGGGGTCAAGCGTACTTCGAGGTTTTGGAGAGAGATAGGTTGAGGCTAGTGAACCAAGATTCCCTTGTAGCCAAGTCGATTATTTGCTCGAGGATGACACCCTCGATCTCACCCATGTGAGGAGAATAGAGGGTACGAGTCTGAACTCTAGTTGTTTTGTTAAATTTCTCAAACTGAAGTCAGGCTAATGCATTGTTTATTTTTCAGATTTGGAGATGTCGTTTGACCCGTCAAAACTCCTCGTGAATGTGCACCATAAGGCCAAGGGCCCGAAGCCCAAAGTATCAGCCCTATCGAAAGGGAAAAGTCGAGTTCGAGAGACAAACCCTAGCAAGATCCCTAGTATTGTTAGGCAATCATCGAAGAGCCTAGGCTCTTCGTCGTAGTCATCTCCACGACCTGCAGGCCGTTCTTCCATTCCTCTCACCACACCGAAGGTAGTGGTCCTCGAGGACAACACACCTCTTCATGTCTTAGTGTTGGAGAAGCATGCTCATTGTCCCATCATTCCAAGTATAGTGAACAAGTACTTAGTTAAGGTCGACCCTGATGAGGGGGTGAGGGCTCTGGAGCTCATTATCCTGAAGGTACACCCTCAATCTTGAACTTATATTTTATTATTTTGTATATTGCTTGAGTTTTAATTGTTCGTTATCCTTCAGACTTTGAGCATGGCCCAAGATTTAGCCATGAAAAGCTTGGGAACATCGAGCAAAGTAGCCGAGCTAAAGGCTCTGAACGAGGAAAAAGAGATGCGGATTTGAGAGCTTGAGGTCGGACACGACCTTGCTCGAATTGAAACAAGAAAAGCTCGAGATTAGATAGGAGCTGCTAAGAACGAGGCTGAGGAAAACAAGCTCAAGCTAATTCATGCTAAGAAGTGATTCGAGGATGAACTAGCTAGTGCCCCGAACTCAAGCAGTGGATGATAGGGGCCAAAATATCCGAACCGAACCGAACCCGAACCGAACCGAATCGAACGGTTCTTCATAAGTTAAAGACCCGAACGGGTACCCGAATCGAGAACCGAAAAGTTTGGGTCGGGTCTCGGGTCTAGACCAAGAACCGAAGAACCGAATGAGACCCGAAACTAAAT
>CAIGRH010121785.1:0-13961 GCA_903798295.1 Fraxinus nigra | reverse complement strand
ATTTTTTTATATTGACTAATTCAAATTATTTTAATTTTTTTTTCAAAATAAGTTTGTGAATTAACTAATTAATTAATTATTAAAATCCAACTTGAGCCCAAAATATTTGTTTCCTACATTTTAGCCTAAACTCAACCTCACTTCACAATTCACCTAACACTCACTCATTTCGTCATTTAGGGATTGTTCTTTTTCGTGTTTAAGTTTTTAGTTTTGAATTCATTTTGACTTTTGTATCTTGAGTGTCCATTTTGAGATTGTTGAATATGTGTTCTTTTTATCATTTTGAAAAATTATTTTCATAAAAAAAAATTGAAAACGTGTTCTCTCTCTCCTCTCTCTCTCTCTCTTCATTTCATCTCTCTCTCCGACGCTCCATGCGATCGTGAGCACACCCGGCAACCTACTCTTTGACAATCTCCGTGCGAGCGGTGCTCCCTATAACGTTGTTGTTCTCTGTGCTTCTTTGTCTTTTTTGTTTTTTTTTAATTCAGTGTTGGTTTGGGTGCGGTGGTAGTTTGTGATCTGCAGGTTGTGGCGGTAGTGGTGGCGATCCGTAGGTTGCAGCAATGTTGGTGGCAGTTTTTTTTATGTTTGGTTGTGGTGACGACGGTGGTTCTACAGCGATTTTTGTGGTGGTGGATTTAGCGGTTGTGTGGTGCAGGCGGCGGTGGTGGTGGTTGGGGTGATGTTGTGGCGGCAGCTATGTCAGCAACAATGGTTTTTGTGGTGGTGTGGTGTGGTGTGGTGTAGGTGGAGATGGCAGTGGTAGTGGTAGTGGCGACGATGGTGTTGTGCAGGCAACGTTGATGGTTGGGTGATGTTGAATTGAATACACTCAAAATGACATTTTGTCTTTTCAGTTTTCTTTGCAAATTTAAACTCGTTTTCGGAAATTCGTTTTTGAAAATAGGTAAGTAAACGTGTTTTTACTGTTTTGAAAAATCGAAAACAGAAAATTGGCTGAAAACGGCAAAGAGAACGGACCATTAAGTTTTGTTGTTGCCCTCCTTTTCAATCGTTCCCCTTTCTAATCACACTTCATCTTTGCTCCTCAGGACCCACATGGATTACAACATCAAATCCTCTATTCATCAGCATTTATGCATTATTCTTCATTTGGACTATGTTATTTTGTAAGAGTTAAAATTCAACGTCTCATCAATTGAATTAATGTAGTGTTGTTGTAAATGTTAAAAATGTTAATTATGGTTCAAAAAAAAAAAAGAAACCGAATTGCAATTAAATTTAGACCTGACGGTTTCATTTGCTAAATCCCCAGAAGTTCTGGTTTGGTTCGATTCTTTTTAAAATTAAACCGAATCGGACCACGTCCAGACTTCAATTTGATAATTTTGATGATTAATTGAAGTAAGTAGAATTTTTTTATTTCTATTTTGAAGGTTAAGCCTTTTCATTAAGGCGAATCGCCTCTAGTAAAAGGCGAAAGAAAAAACGAAATACATTCCATCGAATTAGTAACAAAAAACCAATTGAGAAAGAAATCGCCTTATTGTGAGGCTCCATGGGAAATATAGCCGCATGAGTCACATTGTACATTTACAAGTAACATAGAATATCCATCAAAAGTTCCACATTCGATCCTCGCTAAAAGTCGGGTTAAGCCAATAACATGTATGCTAAATCTCTATTGACTCTAGACAACAATATTTCACACCAAATAGAAAAATGATTATATACGAGCAACCAAAATTATAGTCAAATGTTCATATTTTGAATGAAATACGTTTGAATCGACGTTGAGCTTTAGAAGAAGTAAGGGAAACGCTAAAATTAAATCCTTCAAATTTTCCCAAGAGAAAAATTTAATAGATTTGTAAATATTTCTTGACTTTCAAAAAAAAATAAAAAATAACGTCGTAAGAATTTTATAAATGGTTTAATTTATATAAATATTTGAGAAAACGTAGAACCATTGCCTCTTTGAGAATCGTGTTTCACAAAGTCACACCACCAAGGGAGATTTTGCTAATGAAAAGATGCAGCAGGGAGAATGATCCGTTGCCTATTACGGTTTTGAAGAGCATCTGTCTTACTCATGGTGCAGAATTGATGTAAAGATTGTACGAGGTAACGTGAAACCAGTCAATTTTTTTGTTTCTTTAAGAAACCATGCATCAAAGCACGTCTAGACTAGAAAGACTATTGCTACAAGAACTACGACAAAAAAATGAATCTACATCAATTAGGAATTCGAAACTACGACATAATAAGTATCTAACCACAAATAACGGCACCATCTACCAATGGGTCAGAGTAAGGTACCCCTAATTCTATAATGTCCGAGCCACATGAATCAATGACCTTCGGCGCTTGACCTGTGGTCGAAAGGTCTGGATTGCCAATTATAATATACGGGATGAGTGCCCCCTTTTAAAATAAAAACATGCTAAGTCCCGTTTGATATCAATAACTTTTCCTTCTTTTTCAACCACACATTCTCCATCAATCTGCTATTTCAAAATACATTCTTCTAAAATAATGTGGCTCAAACACACCCTAATTAATATAAATATTGCACTCGGAAATCCCCTGCCCCAACCTCTTGTAGAAGAATTGATCAAAACTTGACTACTTAACGTAGACACTAATAAAAAATTAGCAACCAAAGCACAATGGCATCATTTCTCTCAATTTTTATATTTTAATATTAGAAATCTTTGCTCTTTTATGAGCAAACAAAGGCAAATTGTTCAATGTCAGAATTGGCCAAAATGATAGAGGCATTCTAATAGAGGAAACAAATACTAAACGTGAAATCATCCATCTTCAATTCAATTCTATTGCACCCACACACACACACACACACACACACACACACACAAGGCCTAAAATCCAGTTCCCATCCAAACACTCGATAAAAGAACCAAAAACTGAGTTCTAGACAGAAAGTCAAAGCAGCAGTGAAACATTAAACCTGAAATTCATACTGAAAGATAAACCAGGAAAAAGAAAAAGGAAAGATTCAAGAATACTGCTTGCATACCCTTCTTGTTTAAAATTTGGATTCGGGGCGGACCGGGGTGGTGAGGGGGTTCACGAGACTCCCAACTTAAAATAATTGTTTTTTTTTAAGTGTCAAAATCATATAAATGAATAAAGCCATAGCTCTCTCAATGAGTTAATTGTCCTAGTAAAGTAGTAATCACTGTATGTTCATATCTTCGATTGCTCACTAAAATTTAAAATTTCGAGATTTGGTCACTAAACTTATCAAAACGTTGGTCATTACACACTAACTTAACTTCCGTTTATAATCTTTAATGGAAGTGGTGACGTGCCTAACGGAATGTCCAGGTGGCGCCACATCACCATTACCACTAAAAAACGTCTTTCATTATTCACTATATTTTAGAAAATATTTTTGATTGCTCACTATACTTTGAAAAAACGTTTTCGATTGCTTATTGAACCTTGTTGTGGTTAAATTTGGCCATTAAATTTATGAAAATGAAGCCGCCTTGTCTCAAAATTTCCCACCAAAGTCGACTTCAATTTTATAACTTTAGTGTCCAAAATTCGACCACTTTACAAGTTCAATAATTAGAAACGTTTTTCAAACTATAGTGAGCAATTGAAGGTATTTTTCAAAGTACAGTGAGCAATTGAAAATATTTTTAAAGTATAATGAGTAATGATAACGGCGATGTGGCACCACTGGACATTCTGTCACCTACTTCACTACTTTCATTAGAGGTTATAAAACGGAAGTTAAATGAATGAGTAAGGTTTGAATAGGCAAATCTTGACATTTTAAACTTCAGCAACTGTAGTTTCTGTTGGCATTAATTCCCTTTCACTCAGCTCGACTCTCTCTTTCCCCGCCCCTACTCTCTAGGGATGGCAACGGGGCGGGGCGGGGCTGGACAACCTCTCCCTCCCCTCGCCCCGCCAGGAAATTCTCGGTCCCCGCCCCGTTACCCGTTTCATGCGAGCCATATATTTACACGAATTGAACAATAAAAGTGTTAGAGTGAGATGATTCGAACAATAAATTTTCCTTGCGACGGCGAGTCATATGTTCGCACGAGTTGACACGGGTGTTTATCACTTCAGATTAAAAATAAAATTTCAATAAATAAATAAATAAAAATCGACAATCACGAACGACTCACTAACCCACTCAACCTTCCTCGTCGCATAAACAAACAAGAACCGACTAGTCTACTGAGTCAAGCCGACGATAGCTAGCTCACCCCATTTAAGGCCCATAATACTACGTGGCTCCTTAAGTTGCAGCCCACTAAATTTATAGTAGTGCCTAATTTTAACATCACAGTACTGAAGCTTCAAGATCAAAAGAAAAGAAGGAATCGGACAAGCAACTGAACTGCCTTAAGAAAGGGAAAAATGTTCGGAATTTCCTATGGAGAGGTTTTTCTTCTGATCGGAGCTGCTGCTGCTCTGATTGGTATTCCATTATATATATATTTGAGTTCCTGTATTCGCTTTAAAGATTTGATTTTTGAGATTAGGGTACAAATTGAGGCCAGAATTTTGAAATTTAACAATGCTTTCACACTTAGATAAAGAAATTATGATAATCATGGGTAATGCTAAATTAGGGGTTTTATGTGTTTATTGGGGATTTTTTTTAATGAAATTAGGCCCAAAAGATCTGCCGATTATTGCAAGAACAGCTGGAAAATTAGCTGGGCGTGCAATCGGATATGTTCAAGTTGCCCGTGGCCAATTCGAAAGTGTCATGCAGCAATCGAAAGCTCGCCAGGTATGTCTGTCTTCTATACACGTAATGCGCACACTGGTTGATTTGAAAATGCTACCTACAACTTAATTTACATTTGCTACGAGAGAGTTTCATTATTCAAGGGTGAGAGCGGATTCACATACTTCCAATTATGGGGTTGTTCGTCAAAGCTTTTGATAAAGGATGTAGCACATTTTGAAAAATAAATAATTGTCGTAATGTAAGGGGATAAGTTGATTACATGATTAATATTCATAACTCCTATCATAACGTGAATTTTAATATGATTTACAGTATGTTAATATTTAAGAGAGGTTGTGTGGTATTATAAACTAACATAACTTTTCCTAATCTGATCGTATTTCATCTACTTCCATTTGAGTGATTTTAACAAGAAGTATACACACACTCGAATTTGAGTGAAATTCATATAGTCCTTGTTTGGTTCACCCACAAAAGTTGATTAAAATTCTTATATACATATGATACTTTAGCTTTGACAACAAGATGAAATGCTCGACTTCTCCCCATCGTCATGCTTATGATAGGAGATACCACAGTGAGCTTAAGGGATTTTATGTCGTAGTATTAATAAGCTGGTAATATGCCTTTAGGACGGCTTTTTACACTACTCTCGTAAATGTCATTTTTTTCTAAGTTTTTTTCTTATGTTCAATTGTTTTGTGTGAAAATTTTGATGCCGTGAATTTTGTGTGAATCCTAATGAGTTATTTTGTGTACCAAGATATCATTGATGACATTAGGCTTGAGCAAAAAAAATCGCGAAACTGGCCAAATCAATCAAACGTCGGATTGACACATGTAATTGGTTTGATTTTTATTTTTTAAATTTTTTATTTTAAAACAAAACCATGGTGGGTCGGTTCAGCTATGGCTTGAAGCCTCAAACCGTTGATGAACCGACCCAACCCACTTACATGTGTACCTTTTTTTTCAAGGAAAATAAAAATCAAAAGATAAGTCATAATCTCATAACTATATCTCGATTCCTTCCAATTTATAATGCTGCCAGTAAGTAATAGCTTTCTTTCACATACTCATTATGTTATACTTAGCATTTTTCCATACTTAGGCCGTCATACTACATAATGCAGAAAAAAAAAATAATAATTATAAAGTTCTTAAGTTTTCTATTGATCTATCTATATTAACCTGATTTTATTTGAGTCAGTTCGGTTTAAGAGCTAGAGTAGGTTGGTTTGGGTCGAAATTCATCCAAACCGACTAATTTGGTTTTGGTTTCGGGTTGGAGTCGAAAACGACCCAAACCAAACTGCGCCAAGGCCTAGATGACATTTTGATCTGGTGTTCTTTAAGAAGTATTACTTATTCTAGATGTCTTAATTGTAAGTAGGACACGGTTTATTAAAATTCACATGTTACACTATAAAGCTAATTCCAAGCTATCGATTTCATTTCCAACCCTTTTTTTTAATTTTTTTTTTCTTTTCCTTTCCTGTGTACCAGAATGTATTTTGACTCGTTTGCTTTTCAAATATGAAGTTTTCAAATAAAACTGTCAGGTGCATAAAGAACTGCAAGATACAATGGCTCAGTTAGAAGCCATACGTCATGAAATTCGGTCCATTTCTTTCATGAATCCTGGTCCATTAACAACTAGGCCAGTGGACAATGTTGCTAGCCAGACATCTTCTGGCAATGGTATCATTTTGCTTAAGCTTTCAGTGTTTCATTGGAAACCCTGGGTGACATCCAATTTTATGAGTTAATTTTGGTACATCATTCTTGGAATTAGTGGACAAGGAAACTTCAAAACCTTCTGAAGAGAACTCAGCAAGAGTTAAGAACGCTGTAACAGCTGCCACGGTGAAGGTATTTAATACTTGTGAATCTCTATTACTATGATAATATCTTAACTCCATTATGCCTCTTTTAGTGAATGATTTACATTTCATTAACATTTGATGACTGTATTGCGTTAAGGATCATAAATCACCAACCTTAGATTTGTCTGATATACATAGACAAGCAACTGCATATACAAGATTGGCCGAATCCACATCCTTAGGTGCAAAGTCTACGGATGAAGTTCTTCGTGAATTAACCGATGAGTCTGGTCAGTTTATTGTCCTCCCTGTATCCGCTGAAAGTGCCGGAATGTTACCAAACCGAAAAGGTGACTATTTCTAAGAGTCTGTTTCAGTATATTTGCTACTCATCATTAAGCGCTAATTATGCTGCGGTTATTTCCTTTAACAATTTATTACATCAAATGCCTTGGAAAAGGGGGGCGGGGGTGTAAATCAAGGGATCTAGAATTTGCATTTACGGAATAAGGATACTGATGGCTTGATGCACACCTATGTGCTCTATGAACTTATAGTGAAATTTGTTTCAGATGACTTAAAGGGATCTGACATACTATTAGAGGCAGTACTGGAGGCTGATGTAGCACGCAATGCAAAAGATTTTTTCTCACAGCCTCAAAACCAGAAAATTGAATGAAATGGTAACATTTTCTTCTTCTGTATTGATTACTTGGCAATAAGCATTTTTAAGAGTACCATGAAGATTTGTTATAGCCAATGCCATGCACATTATTTAATCTACTAGTTTTGGAAAGGGATTTTAAAATATTTCGTGCAATTTACTGAGCTGTCATGTCATCATATATTCTTGTAGTTACTTATATTGACACTTAAACTGTTTTTTGACCGCTAGTTTGTTTAATTTTTAGATAATTAAACCTATTGTCCTCGTTCAATTCAAAGTTGAGCACTTGGGTTGCCATTCAAATTTGGGTACCGGTTATGTTTCTGCTTTTTCTAGAGACAGATTTCGTCCAAAATGTGTTATTATGTCAAGCGTGTCCCATGATAAATTAAATAACTTTTAACATATTTTAGTACAAATCAACAATGATCGTAGCTGGTTGGTTTGAGGTGTGGAACACGGGGATGGGGGCGAACCAGACGGAGGTTGCGGGAATATGTGGAACCAGATAGGGGCTGGTGCAACAGGGTGGGGGTATGGGGAACCTGAAGAGTGAAGGGTGGTGTATTTCTTATCAATTACCTAATGTACCCCTACTCACGTCAATTAGTGACATCTTGACTGACTTTTTGGGTGAATTCTCTCTCTTTCCACCCAAGTTTTAAAAAAACTGAAGGATGAGGACAAAACCATGGAAATTTGAACAAGGAAATGAGAACTTGAGTAATATTCCTTTCTTTCTCTTATCTATCCAATTGCAAGTATGTCTGACGACACACTTGTTCTTTGGCAGGCTTGTAACGTCCATCTTCAACCCTCTTAACTTTGTCATTCCGCGACATCTGTAAATATTTGTGCGACCAGAATCCATGCATTACAAATTTATGCAATTCTGGATTCTTAGACAGAGATTTGTATTTATTTTTTTTTAAATTTTTTGGCAAGCATAAATCAGTTTTGCTATTTCGGGTTGAATTGTATGAGGTTCTTTTTCAATGATTTATAAATTATTATCTGCATCATACTGGTAAAATATTCCATTGTGTGCGCAAAAGGTTGAAGTTTTGTACAATGTGTTGAGCATGTAGCTATCAGCTTAAGATGTTCACTAATAAGTGGATTAAGTTAACTTTAAAATGATATTTTAATTGTTTTAAGTCGAAATAAATTATTTATTATAACAGTAAAGTAAGCACCACTTTGATTCCCCTTTTAACTTAATTTAATTTATTTTTCATACTCATTTTCAACCACATTCACGTAATAAAATATTTTACACGTAAATTTAAAAAAAGATTCTTACTTTTTAGTCACAGATTTTTCAAAAAAATACTAAATTAAAGGCCAGAGGTTAAATATTACTTAAAAAACACAACATTTAAATGAAATCATGCTGAACGAACTTGATCCTCTGCAATATATGCAAGCATTGGTTACTAAGCCTTTGTTTGGGCTTTATTTTTATCAATCATATATTTTTTAATAAAATAATATTAAAAAATGATTTGACTACAGAAAATTTCTACAGAATTTTGAATTTTACTCACATGGGAGTGGCCCCTATATGAATAAAAAATTGATTTTTCTACCAATCCCTGATGTGTCTATCCCGTATAGGTGCAAAAATTCAAATTCATGTACATATAGTAAAACTTTAACAATATTTCATGTAAATTCAAAATTTTTTCTTCTTTTTTAATGATACATTCTCACAAAAAAAAAATAAAATCAAAATACATTTTTTTTTCCAAAATCTCATTAGCCCCTATTCGACATCCTTAAAATTAAAAAAATTTTTTTTTTATTTGAATGGTACTTTTTTGGAAAATGTGTAGTTAAAAAGTGGAAATTTTTTTGAATTTACAAGTAAAAAATTTTATTTTGTGAATGTTGGGTTAAAAATAAGTATAAAAAATAAATTAAATTAAAGTAATGAAGGTAAAACTGGGGCTAAAATGGAGCCCAAGGCAAGCTACTCTTCTCCCAAAAGAACTGACCTAACATGTGACCGTATTCTAGATTCTCATTCGTTTACTTTCTGGATTTGATTCTTGAAATTGCGTTGAATTTTGTAGACATTGAATCATGTCCCACTATGAATGTGAAGGTTTGTTAGGTTTTGAAATTGTTGTACAATTTGTCAATTTGATTTTGACTTTAAACTGCCCACTTGTTTAGACTTTGGGCAAAGTCCCTTTCACAGAATTTTGGTACTTGGTTCCCTATT
This sequence comes from Fraxinus nigra, assembly GCA_903798295.1. NCBI lineage: Eukaryota > Viridiplantae > Streptophyta > Magnoliopsida > Lamiales > Oleaceae > Fraxinus > Fraxinus nigra. The sequence continues at coordinate 4,530 of CAIGRH010121785.1, read as the reverse complement.
GGTGGGGGCTTGACAGTGCCCCCACCAATAGGGGGTGACCCGAGCACCAAAATTCTGGCAAGGAAGGGCCACCCTTTGACTTTTTATCAATTTTAAAATTGCTCCGTTTTTAACCCTGTGGATGCTGGTCTTTCTTGGCCCAACTAACTCCATCCATCCATCCATCCATCCCTCCCTCCAATGCTCAATCAAGCGTTTATTTAGGCTTAATTGTTTGTGATTGGAATCTTGTGGTTAAATTGGATTTGTGTTTTAATTATGTATTCAAAATATTTTAACTCACTTCGTTTAGCCTCGGTTTGGTGAAAATTAAAATTTAGATTTTAATTTAAATCAAAGTCAACAATTAATTTTTACCATAAATTTATCAAAATTTACTAAAAAACTAATTATAATCTCCATTGAATATGGGATTAATGATCATGTGTGTGACAGATCGTAAGGGGATGTCATGGCACTAAGTGAGAAAATGAAGTAGACATATGGTTGATTAGGTCTAAACTTCAAATGTACATGACGATATTGGTGTCGCCTAATTTGGTGGGGAAATGAATGATGTCTTTGGTGGTAGGTTCGTGTCCAAGTCGTGTATAGGAAATTCGAGTGTTCAGGCAGGCATAGCGACACGGTTGCAACGCAGACAGACATCGCATGTAGATTGCATGCATCACTCATGATGCAGTCAGGACTTGCCAGACACAGACTGCAGTTATGTCAGGACACGACAGCACATCAACACAGATTGCGACTGCATGACATGTGCAGATTTTCCAGCACACCAAAGTGGTTTTCTAGAGAGAACATCATGGGTTGTATGCTGGATATATTGGGACATCTAGTTCAAGTTGCTTATATATGCCTCTTGCAAGAGAGAAATGTGAATGAGGAAGCAAAAATCAATTTTGCCATTATGAAAGGGACATGTCTAGTGCATGTGGAAATTGTAGAAACATGTCACTTGCATGAAGCAAATTTCAACTTGACTTCTTTATGGTCTTAGATGGTTTAAGGCCGCTTGCATCCAATGAGGACCTTTAATGAAGATTGATCCTGGTCATTGATTTCAAGACATTTGCTAGGATTTTGTCTACAAATAGAGACGTAGTCTCTTTGTAAATTAATTTATGGGAATTCATGCATTTATAGAATTCATGAGATTAAAGTTATTTATATAAAGAGAGAAATTTCCCCAACATTACTTGTTTCCATATTTTTCCTTACTTCAAATCCTCTACTTAAAGTTGTAGTAATTTAGCTTACTTGGTTAGATTATTTGTGTGTGTTGAAAGGCTGACTTAACGTTTTCTCATAAGGGACGAAAATTGTGAACGTTAAGGCCGCACGATGTCTAGTGTAAGAAAAACTAGTCCGTGACAGGTGGTATTAGAGCCTCGTTGGTAGGCTGTTATTATGGTGGATTCACAGCAAACTATTGAGATTAAGGAAATGGGTCGTGGTGTTGCCCCAATTGAAAAGAAGAAAACAAGAAGCAAAAGTAAGACTCAAGAAGCAATTGCCATGGAGGGCAAACTTGATCCAATCATTGCAAATATAGGTGATCGGGTCGAATCTCTTGAGAACTCCTTGGAGGCATTGGAAGAGCATTCCATTGGGAAGTTGGAGACTTTCCAAGCTAATGTCCAGGAGGTAATGGATGTACAAGCATCGTTGGAAGAAGATGTCCAAACGGTGAAAGATGATGTCCAAGCTGTGGTGGCCGGACAAGTCGAGATGACAGAATGTTTTGGTAGATTCGAAGTCAAAGTCTTGGGATCTGTTTCGGCTATCCAAAGCCAAGTAAATCAATTGGACATGATGATGGAAATAATGAGCAAGGATACCGCTAGTACAAGCGGGGGTGCTGCTACTAGTGTTGTTGCTCCAAGGATCGAGTACCCGAAGCCTAAGAATTATGATGGGTAATGAGATGCCAAGGGGGTGGAAAACTTATGGCAAATGGAGGTTTGCTTTGAAAGCGCTAATCTTGTGGATGGATCCATGAAGTTGCGGACGGCTTCAATGTACCTCTCGGATGTTGCGGCATTGTGGTAACGTCGTAAGCATGGTGAAATTGAGCGGGGAGCTTACAACATTGACACATGTGATGTGTTCAAAAGGGAGCTCAAAAGGCAATTTTACCCGGAGAACGTCGTCTATGAGGCTCATAAGAAGTTGAGGATGTTGAAACATACGGGAACGATTCGTGACTATGTTAAAGAGTTCACGACCCTTATGCTTCAAATCTCAAGCATGCTAGAGGATGACTTACTATTTTGTTTCCTAGACTGATGTGCTAGTTGGGTGCGACATGAATTGCAACGTCGCGGAGTTAAAATTGTAAACAAATCCATTGCGGTAGCGGAGTCCTTGACGAAGTTTGAGGAAAGTGCCAAATCGGAAGCTAAAATCATCAAGCCTGCTAAAGGAGATTTTGGGGAATATGGTGAACACTCTAGAAAGGCCATGAAATGGGGTAAGACGGGGTGGAGACAAAATCCCAAAGGTGATTACAAGTCCGGTGGCAACACTCAAGCTTCATGGCGAAAGAAGTATGACGACAAGAAGAGAAGTAACTTTACTCCTCGTAGTTGCTTTACGTGTCAAGGACCCCATCTCATGAGGAATTGTCCTAAGCGGGGATTGTTGGCATCCATCTCGGGGAGCAAACTGGATGTCATAGATAGCAAAGATGAGGAAGAAGTTCGGATGAATTCATTCCAATTGCTTAACACTATGAGTGCCGAAGCCATTTCTGAAGAGACAGAATTATCGGGGATAAAGTTAGTTGAAGTCTTTGAGGATGAGGAAGATGTGATGCCTACGGAGTTATCGAGGGAGGACAATGCAAGGCGTGAGGCGCGTGATGAAGTGCCAAGTGCATTCCGCTACGAGGATGTTAACGAATTTGGTGGGAAAGAGTGTGACGGATCGCAAGGTGATGACTTGAGATCTAGCATGTCACGTGGATGTCATGGCATTAAGTGGAAAAATGAAGTAGACTGATGGTTGATTAGGTCTAAGCGTCAAAGGTACATGGCGATGCCAGTGTCACCTAATTTGGTGGGGAAATGACTGATGTCTTTGGTGGCATGTTCGTGTCCAGGTCGTGTCTAGGGGATTCGAGTGTGCAGGTAGGCATGGCGACACGGCTGCAACGCAGGCAGACATTGTAGGCAGCACCTAGGACGCAGTCAGGACATGGCCAGACACAGACTGCAATCATGTCAAGACACATGCAGCACAATAACACACAGATTGCAGGCTGCATGGCATGGGCTGACATGGGCATGACATGAGCAGATTTCCCAACACACCAAAGTGTTTTTCTAGGGAGAACACCATGGGCTGTAAGTTGGGTATTTGGGGATATCTAGTTCAAGTTGGTTACTTATGCCTCTTGCAAGAGAAAATGTTAAGGATGAAGCAAAAGCCAATTTTGTCACTATGAAAGGGACATGTCTAGTGTATGTGAGAACTGTAGAGACATGCTACTTGCATGAAGAATATTCCAACTTGGCTTCTTCATGGTCTTAGGAGGTTTAAGTTCATCTGCATCCAATGAGGACCATTGGATGAAGATTGATATTGACCATTGGTTCTAAGACACTTGCTAGGATTTTGCTTATAAATAGAGATGTAGTCTTTCTGTAAATTAATTCATAGGAATTCATGCATTCATAGAATTCATGAGATTAGAGTTATTTCTATAAAGAGAGAATTTCCCCAACATTATTTGTTTCCATATTTTTCCTTACTTCAAATCCTCTACTCAAAGTTGTAGTNAATGAGGACCATTGGATGAAGATTGATATTGACCATTGGTTCTAAGACACTTGCTAGGATTTTGCTTATAAATAGAGATGTAGTCTTTCTGTAAATTAATTCATAGGAATTCATGCATTCATAGAATTCATGAGATTAGAGTTATTTCTATAAAGAGAGAATTTCCCCAACATTATTTGTTTCCATATTTTTCCTTACTTCAAATCCTCTACTCAAAGTTGTAGTAATTTAGCCTACTTGGTTAGATTATTCATGTGTGTTGAAAGACCGACTTAACGTTTTTTTCATAAGGGACGAGAATTGTGAACGTCAAGGCCGTACGATGTTTAGTGTTTCTAGTGTAAGAAAACTAGTCATGTGACACGTGACTCTAGGAGCAAATATGCCAAGATGCTCGTCGACTCAGTTCGTCCCAACTCAGACTTGTTTTAAGACGAGTCTAGGATCGAGTCGGACATCTTTTTTCATTAATCAACTCTTTGATACACTTATTGTTGTCTTGTTGTTGGCATGTTTTATTAATGTCTTTTAAAAAACGAGATGACTTGAGGACAATTCAACTCATTTTATGAGAGATTTCACATATCAAAGGATCTAATCAAGTCTAATTTGTGGACAAAACCGATCTCGAGTGTTTAAGGATCAAACTAGCTCGATTGGCCTATTGCCTCCCCTACACGGCTCTGATAAAACATGTCTCATTTCAAATTTAAGAACATCCGTTCATGTTAAATTATAAAAGCCTAC
>CAIGRH010121768.1:0-14806 GCA_903798295.1 Fraxinus nigra | reverse complement strand
GTTTATAAATAATTTTAATTATAATTAGATAAAAATGAGATAGTGGTAAAGGCATAGTTTTTTCAATTAATTTTTTTCCCCCTGACTCCATCCATGGTGGATTAGTATGTGTTAATAAAACTGGGTTGAGTGAGACAAACATAGACTTCTCATCTTAGTAGATAGTATAGGTAAGAAGATTGCATTTGGTTAACAACCGTGGCAAAGTTTTATAAGCTTGTGAAGTCAGCTTTGCCATATGGCAAAACCTAGGGATGTGTCAAGGTCCAAAGGCGAATTGTGTGCACCCACGAGCTTGACAACACAACGTTTTCGCCAATGATATTACAGATGATCATTGTCCCCTATTTCTACCCATATTTTTAATTAATCTTTCATCATCACTTGTACAACTTTTTCAATAATTAAAAAAAAAAAAAAATGGACAGAGAATTTTATATTAACATACACTGATGACCGTTCACGTGTTTTTACTTGGGCTGATTTTTTTACTTGGGCCACTTGTGTATGATTTCGGATTCCAGATTCTGGTCAATTATTACTAAAATCGTATATTTGACATACGTCTTTAGGTTTTTTTTGGATACATTTGATCTAGACCCTTCATCTATTGGAATTGTGACCATTCGATTAGTGATTTGCACCTCTCTCTCTCTCCCTCCCCCTCCTTCCTTTATAAAATTTGAAGTATTATGTGTGATTGATTTTCTAGGGTTTTCTCGTCTAAATCTTTCTTTGTAATCTTTCGTGTTCTTCTTTGTAAATTTGTTGAGTTTTGGTTCTCATTGTTTATGGTAAACAATCGGTTGAGAGAAATTTGTATAGATTACTTTGTTTTTTTTGTCTTGAAAGAAAGGTGAGAGAAAACTTGAAGAAAACTCTGATTTCTTCGTACATTTGTATTATTTCTTGGTGATTTCATAGTGAAATTGAGCATAATCTACTTGTAGATGTTCAACGAGTGAGTAGGCTTAAAGCAAAACATCCGTGGCCTTTGTGGCGAAAAATCTTTCGCGTTCCTTTAATTTTCTTCAAAATCTATATTGTTTACAACGTTATTGTTGTTAATCCATTGAAAAATACGATTCTAAGACTAACAAGTAGTGTCAGAGTTCTGAAACTTTGTCCTTCAGGCGTTAGGGTTTGATTTTTTTGAAACCTTAGTTTATGGTTTTTTGTAGATCTGTAAATTTTTTAAAACATTTAGAATGTTTTCTGGAATAAATTGTATCCAAAGAGGTTTTTCTTGTTAAAATCTTTCTTCGATCCAGTTTTTTGGTTGGATCCTTTCAAAGATTTGGTGTTTTTAAAGGATCTGAAAGAAGTGGTGTTGGATCTTCTTTTGTTCTTGAAGATTTTTGAGAAAAACTCTTTGATTCGCCTTTGATCCGGAGGATTTCGGTGTTTACTGATTTTTTTAAAATTTGACTCTTGACTCACTGCTGAGTTGGTGTGGTATCTTAAAACTCATCTTGAGTGCTAGTGAGTTGGGGGACTCACTCTGAATTCTACTATTTTCTTGACTTATTGCTGCGTTGTACTAAGTCACTGTAACTCGTGTCGAACTATGCATAACTCTAGATTTCTAAATTGGTTCTAATGTTCTCTCCTTGTGTTTATTTACTGAAACTTCAAAGTTTCAGATCTGGTATAATCTTCCATACTCTTTACTTTTCAGTTAGACAAATTCAATTGTTCTTATCTAAATTTGAATTGGTTATTAAGGTAATTGATCTACTACTACTTTCATTTGTCCAAAATCTCCTAAGAGGATCTAGGAATATGAGGGAATAGTGGATTCACGGGTCATCGCCCCTTAAACCTATCAAATTGACAATTCAATTTCGATATAACTGTCTGAGTTGATCAATATATTGTTATATAATTCTAAATTACTTGAATTGTATCATGAGTCTTATAAAATGTGTAAATTGCATGATAAGAAGAAATTCTGCAATACCCTATCTTACTCTATTTACATATTTTATAAGACATATTATACAACCCGAATCTATTGTACTAGGTGTGTTGTATAAACTTGATTCCATGATTTAATGTACAATTATGACAACTACAATTAAACTTGAAGTAGAAGTTTGGAAAGGAACAGGAGATTTTAATCTTTGGCGCCAAAAAATGAGGGCTCTGTTGTTACAACAGAGGTGTGTCATTTTGCCCTTGATGGATCATGGGGTACTGAAATTAGTGCTTACATGAGACATCAATTAGGTGAGAATGCTTGAAGTTCAATTTTTCTACATTTGTGTGATAAGAAAGATTGGGGAAACTACTACTACTAAAGCTTTGTGGACTAAGTTAGGATCCCTTTACGTAACCAATAAAATGCCTAATAAATGCTATCTCCTCAGACAATTTTATAATTTCAGATTTGATACCTTATCCACTCTAGAAGAAAACATCGATAAACTCACAAAATTATTTCAACATCTGGCTAATTGTGATAAGAAGCTATTTGATGATCAACAAGATGTTGCTTTGTTGAATGTATTGGGTGATAAATACAGAGAACTTATAAATGCTTTATAATATGGAAGAGAGAATTTGAAAGTTGATATTATTACCTCAGCCTTAAGGAATAGAGAACTTGAACTAAAATCTGAACTCAAGGACTCTAAAATTGGAGAAGGGTTAAACATTAAAGAGAAGTTGAATTAGGACAAAAAGAGTATTCGATACAACTTTAACTCTTATAATAAAGGGAAATCTCAAACTTCCAAATCTAGAAATCTGAATAGGAGTCAACTAAAATCCAAGAATTAAGTTAGGAAATGTTATTACTGTGGTCAAACTGTATACTTCATGAAAGACTGTTTCAAGAAGATATCTGATATGAAATGGAAGTCTAATCCTGATGGGTCAGCTGCCACGACTTGTAATAATGAATCTAAAATACAAGGAGTTGTCCTTGTTACTTTAACTAAAAGAAGCCCAAAGGAATATGTTCTAACTAAAGCTGTTCTTTCCATATGTGTTCCATTAAAGAATGTTTCACTGAATTTGATGATCTGATAGTGGTCAAGTTCAAATGGGAAATGATATGACTTGTAAAATAAAATGCAATGGTAAAGTTAATCTTTTGTTAAAAAATAGTCATATTCTTGAACTGCCCTTAACAAGATATGTTCCTGATCTTCAAAAACCTGATTTCTTTGAGAGAATTGGATAATTAATATGAAATTAGAATTCATAAGGGATTTACCAAAATAAATTTCAATTCTAAAGAAATAATTTCATCGCCCAAGTTTATTGGAATTTACACACTTCAATTAAGTTGAACCATTAGTTGAAAATTTATGAGCCGCTGTCCAATCTTCTAATGATGAATTCTTAATCTGGCATAAGAGACTAGGGCATGTTAGTGAAAATGAATTGATGATTCTTAACAAATTTGAATGTTTTGGAAAAGATAATATTAAAATTTTGTGAAGATTGTGTCATTGAAAAGAAAAAATAAGCTACCTTTTAAAATAAGAATTCATAAATCCACTTCAATACTTGATTATTTACATGCTCACCTTTGGAGTTCACATCAATAAGTACTTTGACTACATTTAGATTCTATCTACTGAGTTCACATCAATAAGTACTTTGACTACATTTAGATTCTATCTACTGGTTGTAGATGATTTTTCAAGAAAACAATCGGACATTCCTTTTAAAAATTAAATTTGACACCTTCCAAAATTTAAAAAGATTAAAATTGATGATTGAAAGTCAAACTAATAAGAAAATCAAAGAATTTAGAACAAATAATGGGTTTGAATTTTGTAATACAAAATTTGATCTTTTCTGTAAAGAATTTGGTATTTTAAGACATAGAACAATAACATACACTCCTCAACAAAATGGAGTTGTTGAGAGAATGAATAGAACCTTACTTGAAAAAGTTAGATGTATGTTGTTAAGTTCTGGTCTTCCAAAACTGTTTTGGGGTAAAAATTTAAAAACTACCACTTATCTGATAAATAGGATTTCTTCTAGTGTTATTGATTTTCAAATCTTTGAATCACTATGGTCTGGTAAGTTTCCAAATTATTTCAAACTTAAGATGTTTAGATGCGCTGCTTATTCTCATCAAAATGAAGGCAAACTTGAATATAAACATTTAAAATGTGTTTTTCTGGGTTATGGTGAAGAGTCATAGGCTTTGGGTGAGAGAACAAACTTGGTTTAAAGTTATCATAAGCAGAGATGTTATCTTTTCTGTAAATAATTTGGTATTTTAAGACATAGAACAATAACATACACTCCTCGACAAAATGGAGTTGTTGAGAGAATGAATAGAACCTTACTTGAAAAAGTTATATGTATGTTGTTAAGTTCTGATCTTCCAAAACTGTTTCGGGGTAAAACTTTAAAAACTACCACTTATTTGATAAATAAGATTTCTTCTAGTGCTATTGATTTTCAAATCTTTGAATCACTATGGTCTGGTAAGTCTCCAAATTATTTCAAACTTAAGATGTTTAGATGCGCTGCTTATTCTCATCAAAATGAAGGCAAACTTGAATATAAATATTTAAAATGTGTTTTTCTGGGTTATGGTGAAGAGTCATAGGCTTTGGGTGAGAGAACAAACTTGGTTTAAAGTTATCATAAGCAGAGATGTTATCTTTTCTGTAAATAATTTGGTATTTTAAGACATAGAACAATAACATACACTCCTCGACAAAATGGAGTTGTTGAGAGAATGAATAGAACCTTACTTGAAAAAGTTATATGTATGTTGTTAAGTTCTGATCTTCCAAAACTGTTTCGGGGTAAAACTTTAAAAACTACCACTTATTTGATAAATAAGATTTCTTCTAGTGCTATTGATTTTCAAATCTTTGAATCACTATGGTCTGGTAAGTCTCCAAATTATTTCAAACTTAAGATGTTTAGATGCGCTGCTTATTCTCATCAAAATGAAGGCAAACTTGAATATAAATATTTAAAATGTGTTTTTCTGGGTTATGGTGAAGAGTCATAGGCTTTGGGTGAGAGAACAAACTTGGTTTAAAGTTATCATAAGCATAGATGTTATCTTTAATGAAGATGTTTTTCCTTGTAATGGTTTTGCAAATTAGAAACAACCTGAATCTGTTACTGTTAAAGAAATTGTTCTGGAAAGTGATGAAGATAATTCTGCTGAACCTAATGATCTGATTGAGGCGAAGACTACTCAATTTGAAATAGATCAAGCTCAAGATGAATCTGAAAATGAAACCCAAACTAATACTCTTTCAGGCTATCAGTTAATCTGAGATAGAGGTGGAAGAAATAGGTTTCCTTCTACCAGAATCAATATTCATGAATTTGTTACCCTCTATTCTGAATTGGAATCTATCAATTCTGAACCTACAACTTTTGAAGAAGCTATTAACTACAAAGAATTGAAACTTTGGATGGAAGCCATGAAAGAAGAAATGGACTCCTTAATTAAAAATAAGACATGGATTTTGGTTAATAAACATAAGGATAAAAAATTTGTTGACTGTAAATGGGTCTACAAAGTGAAAGAGAGTGAATCCAATACTGAAGGTAAAAAAATATCAGATCAGACGTGTAGCCAAAAGGGTTTACTCAAAAGAAGGGTATAGATTATAATGAAATCTTCTTACCAATTGCTAAATATACTTCTATAAGAATCTTGCTTGCTCTCTCTTCTCATTCCAACTCAGAATTGGACTAGCTTGATGTTAAAACTACGTTCTTAAATAGTGACCTTGATAAAACAATTTTTATGAATCAGCCAAAGGTTTTGAACTGAATTCTAAACCTGAAAAACTTAGGGTCCGTTTGACTGCAAATGTGAAAATGGGTGGAAATAAAATATTTTACAGGGAATGTAATTCCCTAGAAATTGTTTATTCAGAATTGTAATTAATTGTGTTTGATTGGTATAATTTTCCACCTGAAAAATGTTGAAGTTTTGGTTTCGTTTGACTTCGTTTTTTATGAAAATTGTCCATGAAAGTGATAATTTTTTCTACCATTGATTCTAAAATTGTTCCAATTTCCAAATTTTTTTTAAAAAATTACTATACCGAATACCATTTATTTGACTTTGTTTTGTATGAAAATTGTCCATTAAAGAGAATTTTTTTTACCATTGTTGATAAAACTTTTTCCAATTGAAAAAAAAAACGCCTAAGAACCTGGAAAATCAATTCCAACCAAAACAACAAGAAAGCGTTTTCCTTCAAAAGGTGGATAATGTGGAAAGGTGGAAAAACAATTTTGGGGAAAATTTTGCTATTTAAAAGGGTAAAAGTTGGAAAATAAGAAAATCCATGGAAAATCATGGCTATCAAACGGGGCATTAGTCTTTGAAAGCACCTAGACAATACTATAAGAAATTCAATTCTTATGTTCAAAACATTGGTTTTTTCTAAGAGCAGTTTTGATTCTTGTTTCTATTTTAAAGGGTCAAGTAGACCTGATTCGATTTACTTTTATATGTTGATGATATACTTATTGCTTGCCATGATAGATATGAGATTGATTTTGTTAAATCAAGATTAAAACATGAATTTGAAATGACAGATCTAGGACAAACTAAAAGGATTTTAGGAATGGAAAGAGATAGAAGTAACTGTGTGCTTTATGTGAATCAATCTACTTATGTGAAAAGGGTTTTAGAAAATTTTCTATGTGAATGTAAACATGTAACCTTACCTATTGCAAATCATTTTATACTGTCAAGTGAACAATTTCCTAAAACTGATGAAGAATTTGATAGGATGAGAATAATACCTTATGTAAATGCTGTTGGTTCCATTATGTATCTTGTGATATGTACTAGATCTGATTTAGCTCATGATATCAGTATTTTGAGTAGATTTATAGCTGACCCATGTGAAACTCATTGGTTAGCAATAAAATAGATATTAAGATACTTAAAGGGCTCATCTTTGAGGTCCAAAACAAGGAAATCAGTGAGGAATATCAGCTTCCCAACCTTGATAAGTACATCCTCAACCTTACCTCATGGGTATCTAATATTCCTATCTGTCAGCTACAGAGTCACATTCGATCCGTTGACTTCCCCAACTCCCAGTTTCCTAAAAATAGATAGTGGCATTAAATTTACGCTTGCACCTGTATCAATAAAACATTAAAATGAAATTATTTGACTAGTGAAATAGGTAAAGTGAAACTCCTTGGGTCTTTGAATTTTGATGGCAATTTATTTTGTAGCCTTGCACTGCTCTCCTCGGTGAATGCCACTCATTCTCAGTCTGAAAGCCTTCTTTTCTTAGATATCATGTCCTTCAAGAACTTCCCATACATTGGGATATGTCGAATTGCATCGATGAATGTGATGTTGATGTGGATCTTTTTTAGCATATACAGGAATTTCTCGAATTTATCATCAAGCTTTCTCTTTTGCAGTCTTTGTGGAAATTGTAGTAGTGGCACAAATTCTTTAGTATGAACGATTTCCTTAACTTTTGGATCATTTGATGTTTTTTTTGTATCCGCTTTTTTGTTTTGCTCAAATTCGTCCAATTGCTCATCAATCGTGGTATATACCTTTTCTTTTTTAGCAATTGATCTCTTTACATTAATCTCTGACAGTTGAATTCCATTTCAATTAGTTATTGCCTCAATCTGTTCTTCCTCCACGACCTTATTGCCATTACCTGCAGTTTGGGATTTATCTCAATGTCACTAGGTAATGCTCCTGGTGGTCTCTCTGAAAGTGTTTTCGCTATTTATCCAATCTGATTTTCCAAATTTTTTATGGCAGCTCCCTGGACTTGTAAGGTTTTATCTGTTCTTTGCATGTGTTGGGTAGATATCTTCGCCAATTTAGTAACAAGATCTTCTAACAAAGATTTATTTTCAGTTTGCTGAAAACTTAATGGTGTTGCATGCTGTGGTACAATCTGAGCTCCCAGATTGTTGCTCATTTGGAAACTTGGGTGATTCGTCCAGCCTGGGTAGTAAGTGTTAGGATTTTGATTGTATTGTTGTCTTTGAAAATCTTGAGCATAATTTACATCCTCCACTAACTGAGTAAAATGACTACCCACGATGCAGCTAACACTCTCATGATTCCCTCCACAATGCTTGCATTTCGGTTCCATTGTCTGGGTTGCGTTCATCTAATCCACATTCTGTGCTAATGATGCCAACTGTGCCAAAATTACTGTCAAATAATCAATTTTGAAAAAACCAAGCATTTCATTTTCCACTCATCCTTTCAGTAGGCCAAAGTGTACTCGTAAATGTCAGATCCTCCATGATTTGGTAGACTTAATATGCGGTTCTTTTTGTGATAGAATCATCGCATTCAGAATATACATTAGCTCTGCTTATTGGATACAGACCAATTTAGAAATACTACACCTGAAGCCATTTCTGCAATCCTGTTGTGGGCATTGGCGAATTAAACCCTTGTATCGTTCCCAAGCATTTGAATAGCGTTCTGAGTCCATTTGTTGGAATGTGGTAATCTCGTCCCTCAGCTTTGCTATCCTTTCCGGTGGAAAATATTTGCTACAAATTTCTGATTCAATTGGTTTCATGTAGTGATGCTCTGAGGTAGACAAGTGTCTAACCACTCTGTTAGGTATTTGATGTAATTGGCAAATCTGTGAATAAAAAGGAATAAAAATAATATGTTGTAAAATTAAATGAGTTAGTTGCAATTAGTTGAATTTTTTGTTATATTAGGTATAGGGTTCGAGAATGGAAAAGAAGGAAAAACGGCGTCGGAATCTCGCTAGCTTATCGCCGACTTAGCTCGAGCGTCAGAAATAGATATTGGGTCGCCCGCTTATCGTCTCACCTTCGTTCGAACGACACACTATCGCTCGATTGTCGCCCAGGCCTCAATCGAGCGATTGTATCATCCGAAAAATTTTAATTCACGTTTTAAGTCTTTTTGTTCGGCTCATTCAATCCCAAAACCTAAACTATAAATACCAAACGCCACAGAACATTTTTAAGGTTGATCATTATGCAAACACATAGTTCTTATATTCTCTTCATCGATTATATTTCAACCTTCGTTCTTTGATTGATTCTTGGTGGTGAAAACATCATATCCAAAATCCAAATACCAAATTGCTGCTTCCTACATATCTTTCAGAGTTCTGAAGATCAAGGGAATGTAACTGGAGTTCAGTTGGAAAAGAGCGTGGAGTTCTTCGTTGATCCACATGAGATAGACGAATTGATAAATTCGAAAGTTGTTGCAGGATCGCACATTCTAGGAGGGCTTTGAAAACTATAGTTGGGAGTTAATGCAGGAGCATAAAATCCAAGAGAGTTGTGGTAATTGCAGTTAGGAAGTTAGAAAGTTCGTGTTGTCGTCTTGTCTGGGGGGGATTGTAAGTTCATTCGTTTATAGTGGATTTGATTGACAAAGTGTCCAAAGTTTTTACCCAATTGAGGTTTCTCTGTGATCATACCACGCATTATTTACTGCTTTATTTAATGTTTTTATATTCTGCGATATTCAAACATAGGATAATTGAATTGATTGCATAACCATCTAGTGATAATTAATTAGTAACTTGTTGCTAATTAATTACAATTCTTAATTTCCGCATTTACACCTATTCATGCCCCTCTAGGTGTAATTTGGGTCGAATCTCATTATTTCACACTCATTGGCTGAGTTTCTAAAGGTGTATGGGAAAAAATCTCAGTCTGATTTCTTCATTGGATACCCCTGAATATCCAATAGTTGCACACATGTCCAAATCTTGATATATAAGCGTTGGGATTTCTCGAAACTTTCCCAAAGAATTGTAGCACGTTTTGAAACATGTTGATCACATCAGTCCTCAAGTGAAAGTTTGTCTGACCAAACGCCAGATATACTATGCTAGATTGGCTTTCCACAACCGGTATAACCATATATTCACCTATTAGCCTTGCACTTTCATTAGCCACAGCCACATTCGGTTGTGCTGCTTCCAGATTAGCCCCTATCACTATTCAATTTGGACTTCCCTTTGCCATATCTTTTATTTTTCTATTTTTGGTGTGTTTCCAAATGTTGGTCGTTTTTCGAAGGTTGAATGTTCGTTCGATCTCCGGGTGAGAAGTAAGCATGAAACACCGTAACGTTTTTTTAATAAACTAAACTAAAAAAACAGTAAATTTTAGATTAAATTTAAAATTAACTAAACGTATAAAAAATAGTAGTCTCTGACAACGGCGCAAAAAAAAAATTGATCTTTCGAAAACCCGTAAGTGTACGAGATCGTGGTCAAGTAATATAATGATGAATAGAGTATCGAACACACGATGACTATGTGTTTGATCGAGCTCAAATTAATAATAACCTTAATTGAATAATAAATAGATTTTGAGGTTTTTATACTAATTTCTAAATTATCGATTAAACTAGAAAGTAATTTAATTGATTTGAATTTAAATATGTGAAAGTATTGCTAAGATGTCGCCCCCCTTGTTAATTCATTTTTAGTACAACGAATTAAAGTGACAATTTGTAATCATTCTTGTTGGTCAATGTTCCTAATTTAATGTAAAACCTCTCTCGATAGTTATCAAATCTATTCCCTTCATGTGACCCTCCTATCTTTCGATGAAAGACGCAAACATGATAAATATATTAAATGANATTTTGTGATTTATTCTATACTAATACTTAAATTATCAATCAAACTAAAGAAAATAAGTAAATGTGTTTTTCAAATCGTGAAACGCATTGCTAAGATGTCGAATCCCCCCTTATTAATCCATTTTTAGTACAACGAATAAAATGACAATTTCTAATCAATCTTATTGGTCAGTGTTCCTAATTTAATTGAAAACTTTTCTTGATAGTTATCCAATTTATTGTCTTCATGTGACCTTCCTACCTCTCGTTGAAAGATTCCAACATGATAAATGCATTAAATGATTTAGAACACTTATGAAAATCATGTAAAGTATAGATGTATATCTCCAACTCCTATCGGACTTTACAATATTTATTATTTTTAGCTAAAAACCTATTATCTCTCTCGATAGTAATAGATTCCAATAAATCATCTCAATTAGTAACTAATTAATTGAAAAGTCGGTGAAAACAATAATGAATATCCTAGAAAATAAAATACTAGTAATTTAAATAATTAATTAATATTAAAAATTTCAAAACAATGGTTTATCTCATCCTAACAACGTATAAAACTAACATAACATATTGAAATTACAAGATATCATATTTAAGTGAAAAGAAATAACCAAGATTTTTTATCAATTGAGAAGATGAAGACGAATCTTGAAATCTTGAATCTCTTCATTGGTTTCTTGATGAATCTCCACTTGCGCCTTCTCTTCTTTGTCCAAAAATCAAGTTTGAATCTTCACTTGATTGAATTCTTGCAAATATTCTTTAATTTTCTCACAAAAAACAATGAATTCTCCTACTTTGATGATAATAATTGATGAGTATTTGAGTATGATATGTATATGAAAGGTCCCCAATATGCATTCTACTATTAGGTATTTGTAGGAGTAGAAAATTGGTTGAAAATCACGTCCAAATTGATTTTCAAAAAAGTTCCAATCGAATTTTTTGTCTCTACATAACAATCAGTATTTTATTCATAACTTTCTCTCCCCATATTCGATTGAAGAGATTCAAAGTGTATTGAAAAGATAGCTCAAAGAGCTACAACATTTTTAGTAATATAGTTTTTCCAAATCGGACGTTTACTGTGCCAAAAATGAGTCTCAATATTCGGCTAAAAATTTGGAATATAACTTGTGCGATTGTAAATGGATTTTGATAATATTTTGATCATATTTCATTCCTTTTTTAGTTTTATTTCCATCCAATTGTCTCCTAAAAATATTCAAAGTATCTTCTTGTGGTCCGAATCAAGTATTGAATATTTGCAATTTGGTTCTCAAACTTTGGATTTTGCCATTTTCGCTTCTTTTTTTCGATTTCTTATTCAACCATTGGGTTTTACCTATATAACATAAAATACAATGATTTATGATATATTTCGTTAGAAGAACTATCAAATATCGCTATTTTAGACTCCGAATAAGTGTATAAAATGCACTTATCAATGATTGTTCGGTCTGTCGTTTGCACCTGAGTATATATACCACATCTCTCTCTCTCTCTCTCTCTCTCTGCGATTGGAAGTGTTCTTTGTGTGATTGGTTTTCTAGGATTTTCTTGTCTGAATCTTTATCTGTAATCTTTGGTGTTCCATTTGTAAATTTGTTGAGTTTTGGTTCTTATTGTTTTTGGTAACGGTTGAGAGAAATTTGTATTGATTACTTGATTTTTGTGTTGAAAGAGAGGTGAGAGAAAACTTGTACTATTTCTTTGTGATTTCATAGTGGAATTGAGCGTAATCTACTTGTAGATGTTCAATGGGTGAGTGGGTTTAAAGCTCAACATCCGGGCCCTTGTGGTGAAAAATCTTTCGCGTTTCTTTCATTTTCTGTAAAATCTATATTGTTTACAAAATTAATGTTGTTAATCCTTTGAAAAGTACGATTATGAGACCAACACATTTCATGCATGTTTTAATTTCATTTTAGAGTAAATTTTAAAGAACTATGCAATTTAACTCTAAACCTTAAGGCTTGGGGGGACAAATGGTTAACCTGTAGGTTCATTTTTTGCTCTTTCATCCCAACAACATCAGACCACATGCCGAGAACCAATTTTAATTATTCCAGTGTATTCTGATTTCTACTGTTATTGACCACAGCAGCCACTTATCATCTTTATCTCAAACTTGCAGACTAATATCCTTATGAAAAAAGAAAAGAAAACGATTATCACCATTTAATGTCATCAGAATCATTTTGCATGCTTCATCGCCTCCAACTGTCCCCCCACTTCTTAGCCTCTGCAACAGCGTGCTCCCTATCCCGATCTTTTAGCAAATTTGTTTCCTGTGAACTTTCCTCAAACTTGGAAAGATTTGAGGTAGATTCATTTCTTTTTCCAAGGTCCGTATATACCCCCATATCTCTCCCAAGTCCATCTTGATCATCATACTGGGATGTCAAATAATCCATAGCATGTACCACATCTTTCATGCAAGGCCGAGATTGGGTATCCTCTCGAAGGCACATTAATGCCACTTCAGTGGCCATACCAAAAACAGATTCTGGAAATTGGCCTTTCAGTTGTGGATCAGCCAATTGCACAAAGCTCTTGCTGTCTTTTAACAAAGGACGTGCCTACGAAGATAAATGCATGTTTATACCACTTATAGATAAAATAGAAAACAACATGAATACTAAATAATTAGAAGCAAATACAAGATCGTTATGATAGTACAGAGCCAAAATTTTCTGCATTAGTTATGATAGTACAGAGCCTAATGTATAAGAAAATTTTGGTTCTGTACTATCATAACTGACGCAGAACGGAAGGGAGAGAAGAATTGGATGGAGAAATTCAATCAGTCAATATCTCAAATAGCGTACATAATTGGAAAACCCTACTCCTGTTTTTACTTGAAATCGCTAGTAAAAAGGGAAATTAACAGTATCTAATGGCCTGTTCACATTTCATTTAATAAAGGTAGTTTGCATTTGAGTGATATAAACAAGTTAATGGTCAGATTAATGCAGAATAACCATATACATTTGGCTAAAAACTTGCAAGGTGCAACTAATAACCATATCTACTGTGTTTTACTTTCACCTAAAACTTGCAAGGTGCAACTATTATTTTGTAGCATTTCACCTGCGAATATGCAACCAACTTGTATGGATAACAAGCAGATATAAGGTTTTGAATATCCCATCAGAAGCTTATCAAATCACTTGCAGTTTCTCATAATCAGCAACTGTATAGGCATTGGAAATTTACCCAATCGAGAAGCATATGCTTTCCCTTTCCACGAGTTGGATCTAATGCTCTACGTCCAGTTATTAACTCCAACAAGACTATGCCAAAATTGTATATATCTGACTTCAGTGTAAGTTTTCCAGTGCTGGCATATTCAGGCGCAAAATATCCATGAGTACCCATGACCCTAGTGGTAACATGGGACTTATTCTCAATCGGACCAAACTTTGCAAATCCAAAATCAGAAAGTTTAGGGTGGAACCCTTCATCCAGTAATATATTAGACGGGTCCCTGTAAATGACTGGAGGATCCACCTGGTGGTGCAGGTAACTCAAACCATCGGCTGCACCAGCTGCTATCCTCGTCCTTGTATTCCAGTTCATGGGTTCTATATTAGGTGTAAGACCTGCACATGATTTGACAATCATACGTTTACAGAAGAAATTCATAAATGTGTCATAACATGCATTAGGTAAATACAAATTTATGAACAAAACAATGGATAAAATGCAATGTCGTTTGAAGTGAAGTAACAAATCATGGTGTCCAACTGGTAATCACACCGAAAACCTCTCCAACAATACAGATAATCAGATGAATTATATACAATTCAAAATGTCTTTTGAACTTGTAGCGACTAGTCTGGTTAAAATGGATTTGGATTGGATATGACTTATTACACCTGCCTGCCTTGTGGCCCAGAGCAATGAGAAAATACAACATAATACCATCATATATAGATGGGTTTTGCAAGAGAGGTGATTCCGCACTTGATTATCACCTTTTGAAGGGTAAATAGGGGAAAACCTAAGAAAATTTGAAAATATTACATAATAATGGAAAAAATATTATTTTTTTCCATAAATGAAAAAAAATTGAGATTATGATAGATCTTGATTCTCCAAATCACCAGGGTCGTCCCCCAGCAAACAGAATCGCAATCCGAATCTTATTGAATGAGATATTGCTAAATCAAATATTACCATAAACGACAAAAACGCTTA
>CAIGRH010121763.1:0-17935 GCA_903798295.1 Fraxinus nigra | reverse complement strand
ACCATACTTAATCACATTCTTAACCTCTCTGTATGACTCAGGCATAGAATTAAGCAAATTAATGACGGTGAAAGAGTCCATGGCAACGCTGCTAAATTCATACGCCAAAAAATGATAAAAAAAAAATGGGGAATATAGTACAAATGGGTGTGGGATGGAGTGTGGGGATGGGATGTGACACAATTGGAGGCGCTTGTAGAGAAGGTTATTCTATTGTCGGTGATGGGTGGACCTGGTGGTTTCAATGGCGATTTTCATGGATGACAATGGGATCTCGTGTCTCGACGACGTTGGTCTCGGAAATGGGGGTGAATTTGGCAATAATTGAATTAAGTGATAGGGTGGAGTTGTACGGTGTGAGGTAGGATAGGATGTAGTAAATACCTAATTTTTTGAAAGATAAACTTAAATTCGGATTTTTGAAAATTAAAGATTCAAGCCAATGTTTGGATTCCATTAAAATTTTAATGCATTTTTTCCTTAGTCTTTTCGACAACACATTTTTTAATAAAATAATACTACACGTAAAATCAATTTTTTTTTTTTACTTCTCAACCACTCATTTTTCAAAAAAATCATTATTTAAAAGTATTTTTTTTTTTAATGTTAAAATGGAACCCAAACAATGTAACGCATTAAGCTCATATTTGGCCATCGTTAAAGAGCTCGTTTAAGTCTCGTAATTTTGGAAAAATGCATTTTGAAATAATAAATTGATAAAAAATATATGATTTAAAATAGATTATACTACTTCAGGATGTATACAAGGTTTACACCATCCTCACATGGAGGTGCCCGCGTACAATATATCATAATTTATTGTACGCGGGCTCCTCTCCATGTGAGAGTGTTATAAACTTTTGTGTAAACCATTATGTACATGTAGTATCGTTCTTAAAAAATTAGATAATTTTTTGAATTTACGTATAATATTATTTTATTAAAAAATGTGTTATTGAAAAGAGAGTAAAATATATTTTTGATATAACGGGAATCGAATAAGGGCAAAATTACAATTTATTATTTCCTCACTTTCAATCATATTTTTCAATAAAATAATATTACGTCGTATTCCAAAATGTTTTCCTTTCCTTTTTATTCACCCATTTTTTTATTCCACAGTTTGTAACTGTTTGAACACCATGTTCTGTTTTCTTTTGATTCGTAGCACCATCTAAGTTGGTAACCAGATTTCTTCTTTCTCCATGATCCTTCTTGAAGAAAATTGTGAGATTTCATCATTACAATTCATTTTTCTTGAAAAAACTCCACATTTTCTCAGAAAAACTTTAAAACCCATAAATTGAAATTTGCGAAAAATAATGTATGAAGAGGTTCTGGTAATTTTTAGAAAAAAAGGGATGGACTGTGAAACGGCTATTTCCAAACGTTGAAATTAAAAATGTCTTGTTGCAAAGGACATATATACAATTAATGTCAGTCCGTCTCTATCTGCAACCAGTCAATGCGAAGGACTAAAAAATGAGGTAAATTCCCTTCAAATCCAAGAATCCTTCTCTAGATTATGTAATATGTTTTGGCTCTTTCTGAGTATTTTTTTGCAAAAGTCATTTTCATTGTTTTCTTAGTCGCGCACACATTTCCATGACATACGACGTATGCGGCTCTTAGGCGTCTATGATTTTGGTTTGTGGTATTTGTGGTGTAGCATAAAACCTAAAATCTGCATATTTTTCCTTATTGAAATCTCAGGATTGTTTATGTTAATTTTTGTCTTTTTTAGATTATTTTTTTCTTGTTCATTGATTAGCTCATCAGTATAAAGGCCCGTCAGTGCTTATTTTGGGATTTGTGTTTCTGGGCTTTAATTTTATTTCAGTAAATTAAGAAATGGGTCACTTTTTGCACGCAGTTTTATGTTTTTTGTACATTTTCTCAGTTTATTATTTTGTAGGCAAATGCCATTCTTTGTCTAATATAGATCAAGAGAAGGATAGGGTTAAATATTTGCCTGGACAGCCAGCTAATGTTGGATTCAATCAGTATTCAGGTTACGTGACTGTGAATCAGACTGCAGGTAGGGCATTGTTTTACTGGTTAACCGAGGCACCTACAAATAGAGAGCCTGAGTCGAAACCTCTTGTGTTGTGGCTTAATGGAGGACCTGGTTGTTCGTCTGTAGCTTATGGAGCTGCTGAAGAGCTTGGACCTTTACGGATTAATTCCGATGGGAAGACTCTTTATCTCAATCCTTACTCTTGGAACAAATGTACGTGACCACTTGATTGGATAAAAAAGCAACACGTGACATTGTTTTACTGAACTTTTCTATTGCTGCATTATTTTTATCAACCACCTGGATAGAAACGCTTAGTCATGCTTTCATTTTTCTCTCTCTATAAAAGTGCGTTTTGGAAGCACGGCTTGTCCAACTATTCACATTTTTGCCTAAATTTTATTTAATTTTCTGCAATATATGATGTGGATGCTTTCCACTTGTAGATTTTTAAAATTCTTCAAATATTTTTGGCAGTGGCGAATTTGCTTTTCCTAGAGTCACCAGCAGGTGTTGGTTATTCGTATTCAAATACTTCATCAGATTTATATACTGCAGGAGACCAAAGAACAGGTGTGCGATTAAAAGATTGTAGTCTTCATTTTCAATTTTGTTCTAAATTCTTGATTGGATCACGCGTATAGGGCGTGTTTAGCAAGGTGGACTAGACTAAACTTACACAATATTAATTAAAGAAGAAATGAAACTTAAATCTTGTATATTGTACTATCTAATCTTGACTTGTACTACTTACCGAACATGCCGAACATATCCATAGTGTTATGGAATAAGTTTTCGTAATGTGATCATTTTAGCATAAACTGCTTAGCTATAAATTTTTGATGTGCGTTTAATGACTGTTTAGCTGAAGATGCGTACACCTTTCTTATCAACTGGTTTGAAAGGTTTCCTCAGTACCAACATAGAGATTTTTACATTGCTGGAGAAAGCTACGCAGGTTTGCAATACATGCGCTTTCCATTTACATTATGTCATTTTGGTAGGGGAAGTTCGGATAATACTATACAAGGTTGACGAAGAAAAAAAGTTAAAATCTTGTTAAATAAGCTAATCTAACAAATTTATTCATATGTTCAGGACACTATGTTCCTCAGCTATCCCAAATTGTATACGAAAGAAACAAGGGAGTGCAGAATCCAGTTATTAATTTCAAGGGATTCCTGGTACTACATATGAGAGCTTTTGTAAATTGGATTGAGTTAGTTATGGCATATTTCGTGGGAAGAATTGGATATCAGACAATAATAAAGAGGAAAAAGAAGCTAAAATCTTATATATTATAATGTCGAGTCTTGTCTAATACTGCGTGACAAACACGCACTTGATTTATTCAATTATTTCCTTACGAACTTTCATCTCTTTTAGGTGGGGAATCCTGTCACTGACGATTACAACGATTATATAGGCACATTTGAGCATTGGTGGACTCATGGCTTAATTTCAGATTCTACTTACAAAATCTTGGGAATTACTTGTGACTCAGGGTCTGGTACCCATCCTTCTAGTGATTGTATTAAGGCTCTTAAGCTTGCAGCAAAAGAGATGGGGAACATTGATCCATATAGCATTTACACTCCTCCTTGTAATTATACTTCTTCGCTTCAACAAGGATCAAGGGGTCATTATGTAAGTGCTTTCACAGGCATGTTTGATACATCTATGAGTGAAATTTTAATTTCCCTTCCTGAGTTAATATTGTTCAGAAGTGCTAATCCACCTTAACAAATGTACTCCAATCATAGTTTTTGCTTAAATGTTGGACTAACTAATTTTTGCATTAGAACCGAATTTGAAGGTAATTCATCATTAGGCTGTTGTTGCGATGTTTGACTAGTATTCAATTATAGTAGTCTCAGATTGAAACATTCTATATGCTATGATAAGAAAATCAGAGATCTTTATGCCTTTTCTGATATAAAGTTCCGTTAGAAACTGCTTTCCTTTGAAACAAACACCTATCAGAACAGTGGAACAGCCAAAGTAATTTTGCAGCTCAAATCAATAAAGAAGTTCTGTTAATTCAAATGAAGCAATACATTACGTTTCCAATTATCTAGCTCTGCTTTCTCAAGTATTACCAATAGATGGAAAGTACTAAAAACAAAATTCCCTATACATTATGATGCATCCAACAAACGAAATCTAGGAATTTTTTGGTAGTTTTTGTAATATAGTATTCTTATGGTAACATTTATAATACCGTCTTATGTAATGATTTTTATAATGGAAATTTTCATATTTCCTCTAGAACTAGATTTTGTTTTATTGTATAAATAGGACCACTTCGTCTGCTAAAAGGAGGGGTTCATTAAATGAAGAAACTAGAACTAGATTTTGTTTTATTGTATAAATAGGACAACTTCGTCTGCTAAAAGGAGGGGTTTATTGAATGAAGAAACTGAGTCTTCTCAAATGTCTGGCCAAATTCTTAGTATTTTGTATGAATTGAGTTCTGAGCCTATTACCTGATATCAACACGAAATAGTGGGTTGTTTTGGAATTCTGGCTTTTTGCATTTTATACACACTTCCCTTCATCAGTTTGTATCAGAAAGCTGCATCGCTCCTTTGAGCAAGTTGCTAAGAAGATGCCATATGCGTGAAAGTACCACTAGAGTGCTGAAAATGTTAACCACGGAAATATTTTACATTTTCTTTTTCAGGCCTACGTAATAATTTTGACAATTTTTCTGATATTATAGTTATTTTGCATAATTAACCTCTTTATTGATTTTCATCTGGTTATATATGTAGCCATGGATGCCTAGAGCATATGATCCATGCACGGAGCGCTACTCTGAAATTTACTTTAATATCCCTGAAGTTCAAAGGGCATTCCATTCCAATGTGACTGGGATTCCCTATCCATGGAAAACATGCAGGTAAGTTACTTAAAAACTTCTTCTATACTTTATTATGCAATGTGCGATCACTTTTTATATTGAAGTTTATTCATTGTGCAGTGATGTTTTTAGTAAGTACTGGGGCGATTCTCCATTGTCCATGCTTCCAATTTATCAAGAACTCATAGCTGCTGGTCTCAGGATTTGGGTATTTAGGTATGAGACCCTAGTCTATTCTCCTTTACTTAAATCCTTTAGCCGATCTTTTTAGAAATGTAAGTTTTGTTTGTGAAAGAATAACTTTGAAAATCACGTTTGAAAAGTCATGTTTAACTTAAATTTTCTTTATCCCTTCTCCTTAGGTGATGGCGTGCAAGTTGCTTTCTCAAATTTGCATATGTTTTGTATTGCAATTGACCTTTTAACTTTTGATATTGTACTATGACGACGTCAATTGGCAGATCTCTTTGAGGTCTAAGGTTTACAAGTTAGGTTGAATTCTGACAATATTTATAGATCAATGTATTTTAGTGTGAGAGTTCCATATAATTATTAGTGGACTTTATAGTTTGTGATAGTGAATATTGAGTTACTAAAGGAGTAAATGTCCACAAAATAAACATAAAAAAAATGTTAGAATAGATGCGTGACTATAGATTAAATTTGTGGCTATACACTGAAGTTAATCATAAAAACGTAGAGAGGAAACTCTATAGAAAACCTCAATTATGGTAAAGCTCCAATTAAGTATCGAAGTAAATATGAAACTTTGGCTTCATTGTGAAGTGGGGAAGTTTTCAACTAGCACTGTTTAGAAGATGTTTATAATGTTATCCAACTATGTTGAGATGTGTTGACAAGTCCCTTTTTTGTTTGCATTGTCATACCATAGTATGGCGAGGTCTTTATAATTGGACAGTTATGTACAATATAAAAAAGGAAAAGAAACTAAAATCTTGTTCATGTACACTTTTAGTACTGTTCACTACTATGTAACAAAATAGTTGAGATATGTTCTCCATTTGGCTGTCCAACCACTCAATTTGTGACTGTAACACATCTTGTGTGGCATGAACTTGGTTACTTTCAGTGGGGATACCGATGCAGTGGTTCCGCTTACGGCGACTCGATATTCAATTAATGCCTTGAAGCTTCCAACTGTTGTCAACTGGTACCCATGGTATGACAATAAGAAGGTCAGTGTTGAGAAAGATCGATAATTAATCTCATGTTTTAGTGATATTTTAGTCTCTCTGCGAAGTCCTATTGTTGCATTCCTCTACAAACTTTGATTCTGTGCATTTTTCACCATTGAATAAATGGTACTTTTATCGTGAATATTCTTACATGTTAATCACATTGCATACCAAAAATATAATCTTTGCAAAGCCTTTCTTTTATTTTGTTTGTCGTTGTTGAACCACATGGTTCAAAAGCTCTAGCTTTTATAAACGGGACACATTTATTTATCTAAATTTAATCTTTAGCATGCCCTCTCACTCCCTGCCAAATTTCTTATTTTGTCGAAGGTTTAATACCTGTAAAATTTTTATAAATAGATGGGGGTGAAATTTGATATGCTTTGATACCATGTTCAACCACATCATGTAAGAACCTAAGTATTTGAAGAAGAGACGCATATAAATTCAATCTTCAACACTCTTTCACAAATTCATAAGTCGGCGGCTTGACACTTTTGTGACTGTGTCTAATCTGATAGCTCGTTCAACCTGTCTACTCCGATGGCACAATGAACATGTCTACTTTAATAGTACATTTAATCACCTCATCTAAAAGTTTAAGATTTTGGAGAGGAGGCATGCATATTTTTTATTTATTTGAATTCAGTCTTTAAGAGTTATACATGATGCGACACTAATACTTTCGTCTTTCCTATGCTTCTTCAATTTCACATGCATCACAAGCCTCAATTCATTGTCGTTTTGTCTCATCGCTTCTCTTTTTCTTCAGTTATTCTATATTATTATTGTATCTTCATTCACTATTACTTTCTCCCTTGTACTCTTTCACTACATAGGTTGGTGGATGGAGCCAAGTATATGAAGGATTAACTTTAGTAACCGTGACCGGAGCAGGGCACGAGGTGCCACTTCATCGCCCTCGACTAGCTTTCATTCTTTTCAGATCATTTTTAGAGAACAAGCCTATGCCAAGCTGAATCTTCTCTTCATATATATACGTCCTGCGAAAAGATGTTTGGTAAAAATTATTAGTAGAATATAGCAGGAAGATCATACACATTATATAATTGCTGTTTTTCATCTTTTAACATTTGAAACCGATTCATGGAATGTTCTGTAATTTGAATTCCAAAACAATTGCATATAGCTTATCATATGCAGGTCTTGTAACAGAGTTCTATTTGATTGCTGGTGTTTGATATGTTCTTCCTACACCAAATGGGGCGGTCGATTTCAAGGAGGTCGATCAACCTGCCCCGCTCCTTTTTTTGGATCTCAGACTCATCTCTATCTTTTCACAAAATCTATCATCGACCAGTTGCAATCGAATGATTGTAGATATATTTGATGAAGATTTTCACAATTTTTACAGTACAACTATAGTGAATAATTGAGGACGAATTTGCTCTTTATTGAAGAACTAGCTACCCAACAATAAGTTGAAGACCAGTGATGCAATTTACCTTATCAAAATTTATAGAAATTTTCACCATGGCCAAATAAATAACTGTATTTGATTGGCTTTATCTTTCACGGAAAATATCATTTTTTCATCCAAATTTCTACTTCTGGTGTGTTTGATCAACATTTTTTTCCAAGAAAAATAATTTCCAAATTTTGTTCACGTGACCGTATTTTTTTCAAAAACAAGGAAAATATTTTATTCAAGGAAATGTGATTTTTATTTTCGAGACAAGTTACTCTCTCATCAATAAAAAATGAACAAGTATAATGTTTTCTAGGTTGAAAACTAAATTAATTAAACACATTATTTAATTAATAATTTTCATAAATTCGTTTTCTTCCAATACAAATTATATGTTCGCAATCAAATGCAGCCTTAGATCATTGCAAATTTATCAAGAAAAAAATTGTTATCGTAACGACACTTTGCAACTTTTGCGCATCTCGTTTAATTGAGCATTACGGTTCTAGATGTCGTTTAAGTGACATCCATTCACTTTCAGATTTCATCTAGATTTTTTTTCTCCTTGAATCAAACTCCACCACAAAAACCTTTGATATATCCACTTAATCATCCACATCAGCATCCTATCGATTAAGAAAGAACACGTGGCCCAATAACATAATCGAATCCATAACTCTTGGCCAATAAAAATCAACATTCAGATTCTCCAATATCCCTGCTTTGCATCTACTATTATAACTTCTCCTAGTCCTCGTTACACATTTCATTCTTGCCCACTCTTTCTCGTTCAGATTCAACTTTTCTAAAAGTTCTGAGAATGGCAGCCAATGCACTCATGAGCTGCGGCGTCGCAGCCGTTTGCCCCTCTGTCCTCTCGTCTTCCAAGTCGAAATTTGCTGCCTCTGTGCCCGTGGCTGGTGGAGCCACCAATGCTACTGCTCGGTTCACCATGTCGGCTGACTGGATGCCCGGTGAACCGCGACCACCCTACCTTGATGGTTCAGCACCTGGGTAATTATCCATCATCATTCTGCTATTATGAACCTTGTAATCGAGTCACATACAATATTTAAGCTTTGCTAGGTTGGATTACCTCTGTTGTACTCGAATAATTTCAAAATGAAAAATAAGCTAAAATCTAATGAATAAACTTATAATTGTTATCGTGGTTTGCAGAGACTTCGGATTCGACCCACTTCGTTTAGGTGAAGTCCCAGAAAACCTAGAGAGATACAAGGAGTCTGAACTCATTCACTGCAGATGGGCCATGCTTGCTGTGGTACTTAACAAATTACTTAAGCATCGATATATAATTGAACATATGAGTATAGAATATAATCTCGACCGCTCGGCGTACACAAAATACTCTGAAAATGATTTTGTGCAATATTTTTGCAGCCTGGAATCCTAATTCCGGAGGCCTTGGGATTGGGCAACTGGGTTAAGGCACAAGAGTGGGCAGCAGTTCCTGGCGGGCAAGCTACTTATTTGGGTAACCCGGTTCCATGGGGCACTCTCCCAACAATTTTGGTCATTGAATTCTTGGCAATTGCGTTCGTAGAACACCAAAGGAGTATGGAAAAAGACCCGGAAAAGAAGAAGTACCCGGGTGGAGCTTTTGACCCATTGGGCTATTCCAAGGACCCATCAAAATTGCATGAGCTCAAAGTCAAGGAAATTAAAAATGGTAAGACTACAAACCCTTTTTCTTCTTCGTGACACGGATGTTTAAGATCCGTTACGAGCGATAGACAGTATTAAGAAAGAAAAAAACTTTTAAAAAGATTTAGTACTGCAAGCCAAACATGTCTTTGAAGTCATTCTGATTTTCATTGCTACATAATTAATCGCTGGTATCGCTTGAATCACCGACTACTAAAATTACTATAATCTTTGTGTGTAGGTCGTCTTGCCTTGTTGGCTTTTGTGGGATTCTGCGTTCAACAATCGGCATACCCTGGTACAGGGCCATTGGAAAATTTGGCAACACACTTGGCTGATCCGTGGCACAACAACATTGGAGATGTCGTTATTCCTAAAGGCGTTTTCCCTAATTAGTGATACATATTGTACAATTATCTGTAAGGCTAATATTTAATGAATTGGACATGGGCCTTTTTTTGCGTATAATCTTCGTCGTCGTATCGCTCAATATTACATCTTACATCTACGATACATATTGAAGAGACAATAGTTTGAGCGGATTTCATCCGCGATGTGAATGGTTTTATTAGAAGTCAAGAACAACCGTCATTGCATAGTTTTTCTTTTCTTTTAGTTTTTTTTTTAAAGAGCCATTGTGTTATCGTATTCTTAACGAGCGAATAATCAAGTAATATGTAAATAGATTATTTACTTGTAGTTCCACTTCTCACTTCAAAATAAAATAGGGAAAGACATGTTGGAAATGATGGGTTTGATTGGTGCTACTGATGGAAAGGCTTTCAGTAAGTACTCTTGCATAATTCAATCCAACTCGATTCAAGCAAGATTTTAATCATTGAAAGAGAGAATTTTATTGAGATTATTCAGTTAATTGTTGAGAGATAAAGCATGGTTATTTCATCTAAATTTCTTCTCTCCGCTAAAAAAAAAACATGATGTTCGTTACGGGACTCGATTGCAATTCAATTCTGCATATGTACGGATTGTAAACAAGAAATATGATGATGAATGATGTGGTAACTATGATGATTGATGCATTTATACTCGAACAACTTAAGTTACTCAATTGAATTGTCGCGTACACGCACAAATTAGTTTGATTGTTTAATTTGGCTACTTAAAATGAAAATGCAAATGATAAAGTCTAAAGCACGTAAAAATGATTCATGGAGAAACTTATGTTATCAAATCGTTGAGATTTGTGATTTCACTTAATCATCGCTCAACTAATCTCACAATAAGCAATTTAGCGTAGTATTGATTTTTTTATGATAGACCCAAATGTCATGTTTTAGCCTGTAATTTTCTCAAGCGTCAAAATAGTCCTAATTAATTAGTCTATCCTACTATATTTCTATGTTACTTAAAACGCAATCAATTTCATTAACCCTTTTTTTTAGAATAATTAAAATCATTATAATGGCTCTGCCTTCCCAAAAATCGATAATATTGTCCATATTCCATACTAACATATTAATCAACAATGGCTTCATTAAAAAAAAAAAAATGTAGAACGACAAATCAATCAACCCCGCACTGAAAAAGTAGTGGATCGAGCCTGGACTTAAAATGGTAACTTGAGGATTAAAATGCAACGAAAAAACAAATTAAAGGTTGAAATTGGAATATAGTCTAAAGGTTGAGGGCCGAGAATGCAAACTTCCTTCTTAATAAACATCAACAGACAGGGTCCGGATCCGTTTCAAGACAAACCAGACCCATTGCCAGCTCCATTCTACATTTTAAATTCCTGCGTAATCGAAAAACCATCATCAAGTTCTCCAAAGGAATCTTAGAATAGAAAAGCTTGTGTTAAAATCAACAATTTTTTAAAGCA
Source organism: Fraxinus nigra (assembly GCA_903798295.1). Lineage (NCBI taxonomy): Eukaryota > Viridiplantae > Streptophyta > Magnoliopsida > Lamiales > Oleaceae > Fraxinus > Fraxinus nigra. The sequence continues at coordinate 6,922 of CAIGRH010121763.1, read as the reverse complement.
AAATAAAGATCCCATTTTTGTATTCAGAGGCTTTCCAATTGAATATTTGCGCCGGAAATAAACGTCCCAGAACTGGTATGTTCAATCTCTCCCTGACGGCTCCCAAAAAAAGTGTTTCTATATAAATACATTTTATGGGTTGTTTGTATTTCCTTGTGTTTTTGCTTTTGGCGTAACATTTAATTGAAGTTTATTTGATTTTCATTTCATTTATTATTAATTTCTTCAATAATCTTATTCAATTATCAATGCCTACGTTACAGATATTCCTTTTCTTTGATATAGTAAATAGCTATTGGCAAGAAGACACTTTTTTTTGCTTTTATTTTTACTTTTTTGATAAATTATGTATTTGAAGTGTGAAATGTATGTAATATATGCAGTTATTTGGAGATGTCTGGTGAATTGGTCGATGGCGGCGACAACTGCTTTGATGTTGAGTTGTTGGACATTCGGGCTAGATGCAAGGAGGTATATACTTCTGCTGTTATCATTAATTAACAATGGTTTATCTAGAATCATAAAATTAGATTAAAATCAAAATAAGTAGGAACATTTATAGAAAATTGTGTTGCATTGTTGAACAATTTTATTCTATTAATTGTTTGAATTTTGTTCTTTATGTTTTTTGATCATTGTCTGGTTTTGGTGAACAGCTTGAATATAGTAACTGAAATGGATTGGAAAAGGTCTATCCTTATTGTATTTGCTATGAGTGAATTGATGAACTTCTTGTGAGTAACTTATAATGACGTGAAATAAGTGAAACTTATGAGACGCTGATATTTCCTAGCAATTTTGAGAATACACAAGATATCTTTAGTCTTTTAAGAGGCAGAAAATAGAGAAGCTCTTTGCAAACCAAATGTTGTTCGAGAAGATAGATTATTCAATATTTTTCACTATTAATTACAACAATGAGCTATTCAACTGGTTTTTATATTCTAATGAGGTTGTTCTGTTACCAGATGTTTTAGACATGTTCGTTTTACTCTTGTGTCTCTTGTAACTCTGAAAATATTTGCTCGTATTAGATGATTTCTTTATGCTCATCATAGGGATGTCGAGAAGCTAATCCACGAAAAAAATTACAGGGAATGTAAAAGAACTTTGTTGTTTCCATGAGTATTGTTCACAACCTGCTAATAAAGTTATGGCGGCATAACTGTTTTCATTATGCCTATTTTGTCTGTTGTAAAATATATCTCTGCATTGGTAATAAATATACTGATCAAGATTCTCTAATATTCTTCTCTGATACAGCTGAAGAAGGAAAAGGAGATGTTGAAGGATTCAAAGTCCCAGAGCTTTGAATTCATCAGAGTAATGCAGTTTTCTTTTGGTTATATTCTGCTTCTGTAAAATGTGTATGGCTGAAGCACATATACACCATTATATATTTTTTTTTTTTCACTCGTGGCGTCTATAGGTATCGTGATAATTTAATGTGTTGGTAGAAAACTTCCAATTCTCCTTGCCGGTCATCGAATAGAAATAGAGTATTAACTTTTTGAGGAAAAAGTTCAGAAGGAAAGAAATAAAAAAATAAAATAAAATTGTAGTGTTCATATTTTCATAAAGTTAGGTTTTTTGTGACATAATATGGCTGATATTAGTAATTTTTACTGGTTCAATCCTTTATTTTGCACTCTTTATTTTTTGCCTTAAGTTGTATGAACTTGCCATCTCTATGTTTCCGAAAACTGACCTCCTTTCTTGCAGTATCATGGCTTTAAAATTTCAATGAATTTAATGTAAATGAATGGAAATAAGAATAAACCAATGTCAAACTATCTTTCATGCAGAGTTTAGAAATGCACGTAAAGACATTATCTGATGCCCATGCAGAAGACAAGAAACACATCCAGGGACTGGAAAGGGAACTGAGTAATTGCTCCCAGGAAATAGGTGGGGAATTCGTCTGCAATTAATTTTCCTCATTTAGTTGCTTATATTGTTAATCATTTTGTTTGATTTAAAGTCTGCTGCTTTCATAAATGCTGATTTGAATAGGTCGATCCTCAATTACCATTCATACCCTTAGTGCACGTTTTGTATGCAGGTCTGGACTCGACAGTATCATTGACAAAATTTTAGATTCTTTTTCTTCTTAACACATGTCCATTCCTTTCCGATCTTCCCTACCAAACATGCCATTATTAGTGTAACTTTTGTACTTCAAGCCAGCTGCAACATTTGGGTAATACATTGCATTTCTTGATACTTCTGGTTGTGAAAGGAGATTTTATGTTTGACGGGAAGATGATAGATAATTTGGGCAAAAAAAGAAAATTGAAAGAAAAGAAGGTAGGAGGAAGTGGGGGGGTGGAAGAGATGAGTGGATGGACAGAAATGGAAGAAGAAGAAGAAGAAAATGTACTTAGTGGGCCAATGGGGAATATTGCAAGGGATGTGCTTTATAGGTCGCTTTGCTCGGCTTGTCACTTGGCCATTTTCAGCTAAATTAAAGCTCTGTTCGGGTGTTCACTTTTGAGTGTCGATCAATTTATTTGCGCTCTACCAATTTCTATCTCCAAATCTCTCTCTAACTAAAGGTAGAGCACTTTATAATTTGTTCCTTGTTTCCGATTCCTTCTTGGTGAGGTGGCAAAGAAGCAACAAGGTAGCAGTGCATCTGTTACCCACTGTATCACTGTAATGATTTCATTAATATTTGTCAAATTGGATAGTAGACCCAAGTTGAAGAAGCAGTCACATCATAGGGCCACAATTGCATTTCCTGCAGTTGAAATGACTTCGCACTGTACCTCTATCTGTATGCTCCTACTTATTTGGTCAAAAGTATATATTATGAAATATTATTCCAATCAGTGTGCCCCTAACATGTTTGTGTCCTAAGTGTTTGAAAAATTACATCTCAACGTCCTGAGTTTTTATCTGTACTTTACCTTCTGAGTTACTTGTCTTCTAAATGCTCGAGATAATTCTGGCATGAGATGCCTTCTGCTGACTTTAGATCAATATTCTTTAGGCTTACTAATGGTTAACATTCCTCACAGATTTCCTGCAGGATCAACTAAACACGAGAAATTCAGAGGTAAACTGCCTAGGTGAGGAAATATGTTTCCTTCAATTGAAACTTGCAGACATGGAAATTCTAGAAGAGGAGGTGGAAAGGCTAAAAAAGCAGGTGAAAATAACTGAGTCCGAGAAGTCATTCCTATTGCACGAAATAGAAGACAAAGCAGTTGAGCTAACAAATTCAACTTTGTGCATCGAGAAGCTAGAAGAGTCGATTTCCTCCGTTGGATTAGAATATCAATGTGAAATAGAGAGCATGAAGCTTGATTCACTGGCCTTGGAGCAGAATCTTTTTGAAACTAAGAAAACACTGGAAGAAAGAACTCAAGAAAATTCTAGGATGAATGAATTGATTCAAGAACACGAGCATCTGTTTCAGGAGGTGGAGAAGGTTATTGCGAGCTTGGACAAGGAAAATAAAGATCTAAAAGAAAAGCTTCACACATCTGATGAGAATGCCAAATCATTTGTCCAGAAAGTGGAAGAGAAATTTCGCGAGTGGTTGGTGAATGATGATGTCTACCCCTCGAGTAATCTAGAGAAAGATACACGGTATCCTAAAACCTTTATGCGTATGCTTTTGCATGTACACTGCTGCTCTATATCAATACCTTATTGATTCTTCTTGTTCAATATATATATATTTGCTCCTCTATCAAGGATGCACTTGTCTGGAAATTGCTTGTTTACCTAATTATGACACCACCTAAATTTTTGTCAAGCACGTGTGGCAACATTCTGGGTCCACTCCTCGCTAAACTTGCTATTCCAGGAGCATCGGATGCAGATTTGAAGAACAAGATGGATGAAATGTCACGCCAGATAGATGAATATGAGTGTGTTGTAAAGCAACTCAAGGTATGCATATGACCATCCACAGGAACACACTTTTTGTAGATATCTATTTGTATTGACGCTGTCACTTTATAAACTAGTCAAATCTATGAACTAACAATGGCAGATAATCACGTTTGGTAAGGCTTAAAAGTAAATCAACTTACTTTTTAAGGGAATTTTATTTTTTCAAAACTTTTTTCACAAGTGAAAAAATAATTATTTAGCAATGTAGGGATAAGGGTGACTTCAAAAAATGTAACTTGTTTTTCAACTTAAATTAACAAAACTTGCTTGTTTACTATAAGTAAACATTGTAAGCCTAGCCAAACATGTACATGGTATATTTTATGATATTGCAACTGTAGACAATTGAGTAGGCAAGCCCTGAATAAGTGAATGTGGATGATTACTAGGAAGAACTGAGAATGGAAAGGTTAAAAGCAAAAGAAGAAGCTGAAGATTTAGCTCAGGAAATGGCTGAGTTAAGGTATCAAATGACAGGCATGCTTGAAGAAGAGCGCAAACGTCGTGCTTGTGTTGAACACATATCTTTACAGAGAATATCAGAGTTGGAGGCTCAGGTAGGAATTTGTTTATACAATACGACCTTTGCCATCCACCTAGGAAGAGAAATTTGCTAAATATAATTCATCTTTTGTGGTGAAGATTGCAAAAGAACGGCAGAAATCTTTCAACTCTCAAGAACTCGCAGTCAGGCATATTCATGAAGTGTAAACATGGTTTCTGAATTTCGTGAGCTTTTCATTGAGATTTGTCGTCAAGGTTTGTCACATTATATTTGTCTTGAAGTAGGCATTTTATTTTCCTTCATAGCATTAACAACATTATCATGGTATGCTGTAGTGATTGGAATGCATCAGATTTCTGCATCAAATTACTTTAGCATAACATTCTTTTACTCTCTATTTAAGTTGGGCTTTTTCAGTTTGATATTAGGGGTTTAAAACACAAGTGGTCATTAAACTTCATTAAGTTCCAAGTTGGTTTCTGAATTGACTTAAACATTTGTTACAATTTGGTCATTTCATCTATGCCCCTTTTTGTGATTAACATAAAACCTGACATGACAATTTTGTTTGCATCTGGTAAATAAATACACTGTCATGCCACAATTTTTTTTATTAGTCAAACTAATGAACATAGATGGGAGTGACCAGACTGTAATAAAGTCAAAGTAAGTGAGAGACTAGAGTGATCAATACGAAATTCAGTTAATAGTTTAGAGACAATTGACTTATAAATCTACGTAAAAACAGTGTTTCTATTCCCATGTTGATGCCTATCTGAGCTCAATTATTAAATAGCCATTAGCATCTTACGAACTCATTAGGACCATTTGCTGCATTTCTATTTTACTTTTCGGCCTCAACATGCTTAATCAACTTTTGTTGCTGGTGCCATCATCTTGATTACATTTCAACGCCTTATTAGGCATCTCAACTTGCTTAAATCAGACTTTTTGCCAACTCAAATGAAAACTTTGAAAATTTCTTGGATTATCCGAGCATTACAGTACTCCTATGTTTTTTTTGGTTATACTAAGAGTATGAGAAGTGTTTATAAATAGATAAAAATGAGTGGTGGAGAAATGGATAATACTTGTGGGTTGTATGAAATGTGTGGATAAAAAATGGCTTCGACCAAAAATATTTATAAACACTTCCCAAACATAGGCTAACTTATTTATGGTTCTGCGCAGAAAATTTCTATAGATGAAGTGTGTGAAGCTATGCCAAATGTTGTCCTGAAGGATTTTTTTCGAAGATTTTCGTACTACATCATCACCTTATAGATTGCAAGAAACGTGATAAAGCTATGCCAAAGATAATTCTGCAGGATTTTCCGAAGATTTTTGTACTGCATCATCACCTTATAGATTGCAAGAAACGCGATGATCTTTTGGTGATTGGGCGATGTTTTTACCTTTTTTTACATGGCCGTTTATTGAAATGTGTTGTCTTGATCTTTTTAGTAGCATTTTTGCGAAAATTTCTTTTTGCAGACTGAAATATTGTGCTATACAATTATGTATTTTTATTGATGTTGAGAAGTATTGGTGCTGAATATTTGGCATTTTTTGCTTCATTTTCTAGAACAACATCATCATCAATTTGTTTGTTTGCTCTTTCGTGAAGTATGATTAATTCAACATAATTTTCACGATTAGTAGAGCCAACGGATTCATCATGACCTGTAAAAGCACATACTTGCAATGCTAGTCACTTCTCACTTTCTACGGAAGTCTTTACGAGTAAATGATACATCTTTTGGTGTGTATCATTTTATCAATTGAGATTTATTTTTCAAGTTTTCTCATTTTTAAGGTCCGTTTGATTGAGAAGGTGGAAAATTGATGAAAAGAAAATGAAGTCCAGGGAATTGAATTGCATAAAATTTGTTTTACTGTGAATTGTAATTAAATCGTGTTTGANATTTTCTAGAACAACATCATCATCAATTTGTTTGTTTGCTCTTTCGTGAAGTATGATTAATTCAACATAATTTTCACGATTAGTAGAGCCAACGGATTCATCATGACCTGTAAAAGCACATACTTGCAATGCTAGTCACTTCTCACTTTCTACGGAAGTCTTTACGAGTAAATGATACATCTTTTGGTGTGTATCATTTTATCAATTGAGATTTATTTTTCAAGTTTTCTCATTTTTAAGGTCCGTTTGATTGAGAAGGTGGAAAATTGATGAAAAGAAAATGAAGTCCAGGGAATTGAATTGCATAAAATTTGTTTTACTGTGAATTGTAATTAAATCGTGTTTGATTGATATGATTTTCCACTTGAAAAATGTTGAAAATTTGGTGTCCGTTTGACTTTATTTCTCATGGAAATCGTCTGTTAAAGTGATAATGTTTTTTTACCATTGAGTCTAAAATTTGTTCTAATTGCCAAAAAAAAATAAAAAAATCACCATATCGAATACCATTCGTTTGACTTTGTTTTGCATGAAAATTATCAATAAAAGTTATATTTTTTTTTACCGAATTGTAATTAAATCGTGTTTGA
>CAIGRH010121703.1:0-20595 GCA_903798295.1 Fraxinus nigra | reverse complement strand
TATGCAGGGTGCGAGAAGGCCTACATCCACGAATACAAGCTGAATCTTCATCTAAGAAGAGAGCACCCTGGCCATTTTCCGGATGAAAATGCCAAGAACAACCCACCTAACATCGAAAACGAGATGGACGAAGGCAGTGATCAAGATGTATATGTTGGAAAACGAGGCAATGCTAAAGTTCAGAAACAGAGTAGGCCAAAGCCAAATTTAAAACTGCCTCCTTCAAAAGTTCCTCAGCGGAAAAGCTTCGGTGCTTCTCCTGCCAACTTGAATATAATGAAAAAACCTTGGCCCGTCAAAGAGGATGTGTATGATGACGAAGACAGCGAAGAAACAGAAGAGGAACGGGACAATGTTGGAGAAGGGTGGATGTACGTAGAAAACAATGAGGATGACGATGAAGAGACAGAATACGAGGACTAGGCTTTATATGTCTCGACATTTTCTTGCCTTCATGCAGGGAAGAGCGGATTTTTTATTTTTTATTTTTAATGAGAAAATTAAGTTATTGAATACAATTTTACCTTTTCTGACCAAGAAGAAAAAAACAAGAACCTTGCTTGTGAAACTTTTTTGAGGAGCTTGTGTACAAGAGGCAAAAATTCTAGTAAACACATTCAAAAGTAACTTTTTAATTTCAAAATTAATTTTTGACTTTTTAGAAGTTATGCCAAACGAATCCTAAATCCTCAACTATTACAAAAGCCAATTTTAGGTTTGGGTGCAAGATTGCCACACGTATAATATAAGATTGTAAAAAGCTTTAAAGCGTTGTTGTTTTTCAAGAATTCAGGTGAGTACGAACGGATCTAGGCGAGCCTAGACGGCAACTCGAGCAATTGTCATTGATAAGGAAAAAAAAATCAACAGAGCCAGCACATGCGACTACATAGCTCGTCGATGCTGGTGTTGCCCCTCGTTATAATCGACATTTTAGATATACAATTGACAATTTTCCTATTTTCTCAAAAAAGCTTAACATTTTTTATTCTTTCACTAGAAAAGGGACCCGACAAGTGATCCCCTACATACAAATACTATTTTAGCATTGCCGACTCAACTTGGACCATGTGGGGTTATTTTTAAGAGTAATGCTACTCATCCATCGTTGTGCATATATTGATAATGTGGATTATATTAACGGAGTTCCTTTCTTTTTTTCATTCTCTTTTTTTCACATCATCAATTTGTGCATCAATCTTTACATAATAATGTGCAAAATATCATCACTTTATTTTTAAATAAAATCCTTTACTATAAATAAATTAAGCAGCATTAAAAGCAAAATAAAGCTGTCATGGTATTTAAGGGAAATGGATTGTTGATTTTCATAAAAATCACATACACTGCATGGTATTGGCATCTACTTTTTCAAAGTAAGCATTTAAATAGCAGTAATTAGCAGATATAAATATGAATACTTTTGATGACAATTTTTAAAACATTTTCTAATAATACAAAAACGGCAAGCCAATGAGAACGGAGCCAAATGCGTGACTTTTGAATAGACGCATTCTTACCGCTCTCTCTAAATATGACAAACATCTTCCTTCCTTGTTCCAAACCCCCATTAATTGTGTGATTTATTACTTCCTTTTTCAAAGATTAAACGTGCATCTCTCTCTCTATATGCATATGTATCTATATCTATATCTTTTACAGAACAGACAGACAGACAGCAGTCGTAGGTTTTACGTTTAATCCAAGAGACTGAAGATTCAGCAAACGATCTATGGAAATGGATTTGCGGGTTTTTGTTTTGATTCTTAACGTTAAACATTTCGATGTTCTGTTCTACTTGATTTCTCTGGCTTGTCTGCTTTTACCAAGCTGTAAGTACATTTTTTCTAAGAGATTTTGAAATTACTCAAAATTTGTTATGATGTGAATTTCAGCTTTAATGCAGATGGTTATGATTCAATGGATCCTAATGGGAACATCACTATTAAATGGGATATCTTGCAAGCGAATGGTGGCACAGAGGATGTAAGTTTTTTAATTGAAAAATTCATTTTTTTTAAAAAAAAGAAGATAAATCAGTTTTTGATGGGATGCTTGTTCTAACCGCGGTGTCTGATGGATTTTACGGGACAAGATTTTAAGTTCTTTAACCTTTTAGCGATGCGTTTTAGTGATCAGTACAATTCAATTCAACGTATCAAATATACGGAGAGGAAAGACTTTCTAAATAACTAATCTTGTCTAAACTAATTGTTAAATTCTTACATCTTTTACCTATTGCGAAACAACAATGACATCAATTAGCGAATCATGAGCCTTCCGAGGGAATTGAGGTTAACCAATTAGGTGGAGTAGTCCAATTCACGCGAGACTTTGTTTGCATTTTTTTCAACAATTCTCATTTAAACGAAGTTTCATGTCATCACGATCCCCCTTCAGGGGATAAAAATATCCATCCCTCTTCCTCAAATTAGGTAGGAGTACATGCTCTATCAAGACTCAACTAATTACCGTCTTACATGAGCACAATTGCCTTGAGCCAATCCTAGATTTTCTAGCCATCAAGAACTTGGGGCTCACAAACTTTGTTCGATTGCAATTGGGGATCCATCTTGTGCGTTCACAAGGTGAAGTTTGGGGCCTAGCTCTGATCCCAAAACATTAACCCATTAGGAAGAGTAGCAGAATGCTCATTTACCCCATGTCTAACTGACGTGGGTCTTTTGTTTGCGCTACTAAACTTTGATAGCATATTGGACAAGATTGACTGTATAACATAGACAATATTAAGAAATTAAAAGAAGTTCGAGTTCAATACGGTCTTCATTCACAAATTAAGCATGTCCTTTTCCAGGTAACGGTATCCATCATAAACTACCAGCTATTCCGGCATATAGAGTATCCCGGTTGGAAGCTAAGCTGGGCATGGCCAGGCAACGAGGTAATCTGGAATATAGTGGGAGCAGAAGCCACTGAACAGGGAAATTGTTCGGCATTCGGAGGAGGAAAACTTCCCCATTGCTGTGAAAAGGAACCAGTTATAATAGACCTTTTGCCTGGGACCCCATACAATAAGCAGGTTGCAAATTGCTGCAAAGGTGGAGTAGTTTCATCCATGACTCAAGACCCCGAAAAATATATCTCTGCTTTTCAGATGAATGTTGGAAGTTCTGATACAAAAGGTTCAGACCCCGGAATTCCTGTAAATTTCACTCTTGGACTTCAGGGATATACCTGTGGAGAACCATTTCAAGTCCCTCCAACTAAATTTGCCGAAGATCAAGGACGTAGAAGGACACAAGCACTTGGTAAGTCCAGATATTCACTATATAGTTCGTATGGTAAAAAACTATTGTACAACACTGAATAGTATTTTTTATATGTATGTGGATTTATTGCAGCAACTTGGAATGTGACGTGTTCTTATTCCCAGTTTAGAGCTTCTGCGGCGCCAAAATGCTGTGTTTCGTTCTCAGCATTCTACAATGATACCATAATTCCATGCCAAGACTGCAGCTGTGCTTGCCAAACTGGTGCAAAATGTGTAAAGTAAGTTTCAAAGTTAATGAAAAAAACGAAATTGTTTAAGCTTAGTTATACATATATCGTCTCCATTTTTCTTATTGAATTGTCTGTGGTTATAGGGCTGGGGATCTGCCACCAGTATTGCAGCTACAGCACAATGAACCACCACAACCAGTGTTGCAATGTAGTGACGATATGTGCCCTATAAGAGTGCACTGGCATGTGATGCAAAGTTACAGAGAGTACTGGAGGGTCAAAATTACAGTGACAAATCTAAATTATGTCAAGAATTACAGTCAGTGGAACTTGGTGGTTTTACACCCTAATCTCCAAAGTGTTACGCGGGTTTTCAGTTTTAACTATAAGCCCCTCAACCAATATGGCAATATAAGTAAGTTCGTTTTCGTTTGTACTAATATACTTGCTTAACGTCAATTATGTGTTAATATCAATAACACTTTGTATCTTCAGATGATACTGGAATGTTTTATGGGATTCAACATTATAATGACATGCTGCTCCAGGCAGGAGTAAATGGAAATGTACAGACAGAAATGCTACTGCACAAAGATCCAGGGATTTTCAGTTTTAGAGAAGGGTGGGCATTTCCCAGAAAGATATCATTCAATGGTGAACAATGTGTATTGCCCTCACCTCAAGATTACCCTAGGCTTCCAAATGCTGCACAGTCTTATGCACCAGCAGCCTCCTGTATAATTCTTTCATTGTTGCTGCTGCTAGTTACTGTAATGTTATGAACTTTTTCCTTCAAACATTTATAGGAGATGATCCTCATTAAAATAGATTGCAGATGAGTATTTACTTTGCTTGCTATATTGATTTGGCACCACGGGGTAACATTTTTCGGTCTCTAATTCACTTTTACGAGTTAGATTGTCATGTCAACTTTTTCGTAGTCCAAGTAATGTATATACACCCAATTGTATGAAAGTTTAAATTCAATGTTTAACACCATAAGTTAGTGACCAACTTTAGAATTTGCCAAAATTTATGTATGCCCGTGTGTATATTACCCAAATATCCATCGGGAACCAGTTGTTGTATTGAATGATTCTAAGAACACTGTTAAACCAATTAAGTGACCAAGTTTAGAATTTGCCAAAACTTATGTATGCCCATGTGTACATTACCCAAATATCCATCACAACATTGAAAATTCCACTGTTAAACCAGTTGTTCTACTGAATGATTGTAAGAACTTGTTCATCAGTAAATACTCGAGAAATCAACTGCTTGAGAATCAATAAAGCATGAAATTGTTGACAAGCAATGACGAACTTATCACTCGAAATACAATAATGTCTGAAGAACCACCTCAGGAGAGTCGTCCGTCAGAAATACTATTTTCTGGCACAGACCACCAGGTGCACATGAAGACACTAATTTATCGGAAAAAAATGACTTAAACAAATCCAACATAAAGAAAATAAAGGCAGAGAGAACAAACAAAGCAGGATGGGGAAGAGCACAAGCACTGGACGAGTCTGGCTTGATCCCACCAAACAAGGGAAACTGTGAGGCACCATCAACTGAGGAATCAGTGAGGGCTCAGTTGAAGCTCAGCTATACACTCAAATGTAAAGTTGGCCAGGAACATCATTGCGGCCACAACTTGCTTCCTTGTCTTTCAGTGAAAGATTAGCAAATTGTTGATCACGATCATTGCTTTTGACACGTCGATGGCTAGAAGAAGGTTGCTGCTGTTGCTGATATAAAGCTCGTAGTCTTCCCACTTCTCTCTCCAATACTTCGTGCTCAACTGTACATAGCACCACATAGTACTGAAGATTCTTACAATAATACAATTTCTATTTGCGCACAAAGGGCACCTATGAGTCTTGTTATTTCTCTCACAAGAATTCTGTTTTTTCCCTCTAGGGTTTGCTTAACCAAAATGCTAGCACCAAATCACGGACTAGTTCAAATGGATACCATATTTTAATCAAATTAAGATGTGTCGTATAATGTTGGAAAGGATTTCTAACTACTGAAAACAAAAGCATCAGTCACAACAACTACCAAGAAGATCAAGTGATAGGATAAAAACTTACAGTGTTTGATTAGATGCTCTTGAGCTAAACTTTCTAACCTTTGCTTCAGAGTTTTACTCTCCATATTCAGAATGAGATTCTGCTGGTTGAGAAATTCGAGCTCAGCGGAAACTTCAGAGCCTTCTGCCTGCAATTATAGACAACAGAGTGATATCAACTACTTCAAAAAGTATGTAAGGAAGCAATACAAAATTAAATAAAGTTCCATCTCGTAATGTCTCAAGCACAGCGACACTAGCCTGTAGAGCTTGGACATTCCTTTCAAGTTCAGCAATGTATTGAAGTTTCCTGACCCGTGAACGTTGAGCAAATTGCCTGCATTAGATAGAAAGTTCAAGCTTAATGAACAATGAAATATCAATCAAAATTTGTAGTTCCAAAATCAGATGTGATCAAGAAAGTTGTAAAATGTCATGAACAGAAAACATTAGCACAAGTTCTTGTGATGCAGTGTGAAAGGGGGGCTTGTTCGGCTTTGAATTCTGAAATTTTCAATTATATCCAAACATTTGAGCCGAGTAACTATGATTCCTCAAAACTGAAACACATAAGATGATGAGAACGGGCAAACAGTGGGTGGATACACAAGGAAACAGGCTAAAATAACTAGGAGTTGGAGGCTAAAGGATTATGAAACTCAAAATCTCAATTGCTATAATTTATTGGGTAAAGGATTCAGACATAAAGATCATCCATACATTTAGACTGGGTAATTCTAGTATGATTTCCTCACGAAACAAAAACACGTGACAATGGGCAAACAGCAGCTACACAGAACATAAACAGAAAATACGAGAGAAGATGTGAAAATCAAAAGAACCGGATCATTGTTATTTAGTGGGTAAAGGGTCGAATCCACATACTGTTTGGCACGTTTAGTGTCCATCTCCGAAGTAGAATGCTTGGCATGAAATGAGTCCTTTTCAGAAGAACCTTTTGGATTATGAGGGCCATATTCACCAGGATCCTGCTTTTCGGTCGGTGAAGATGGACTCCTCTCTGCTTCTTTTGAAGTACTTGATGATCCTGCATTTTGAATAATGGTATTATCCCCAGGAGAAGGAAGTCCACGAGGAGGTGCAACTGAATTCGTAGGCATATCCCATGTCCGATTTTTGGTTTTGCCTGAAGAATTTGGGCCCCCATAAGAAGAACCATGATGTACATCTCTATAAAATTCAAAATCTTGGGAACCCCATGAAGGCACCGAGGTTAAATTCTTGAACTTGAAATTATCTGGAGCAACATAATTTGTGTTTCTAACATTCACGGTGTCAATATATGTAAACGAATCGCTAGATGAGCGCCGATGACCTCTGCGCACAGGAGTTTCTGGCTCATTAAGGAGTTCATCAAACCAAGAAGGTTGTTCCTCTATTAAAAAACTCTCCGAGGAAGTACGTTGATGGTGTGAATTTGCCTCTCTAGGCTTTGGAAGACCTTTTGGTCCAACCCCATAACTAGGGACATAATCAACATATGACGAATATATGCTAGGAATTGGACTTTTTGGAGGCAGTAATGAATTCTTTCCACTGTACATCATATTTTTGAAGCTAGATGGTCACTTGGAAGTTGCCATGGCAAAGAAGACCAGGTCCTGTCACAAATATTAGCAATATCAATGTCAGAAAATTACTAATGAAAGTAATCATTCATATATTGGATCCTAAAAGAAACATTCTCAACTACAATTCTCGAGTTTATCCAAGAAGATATAAAACAAGACAGCATCAAGGAAACAAAACAACCCAACAACATAGCCATTGCATGTGATGTGAATTACCAGTTACGAACAAAAGTTGAAATTCTGAAGAAACCATAAATTCCAAAAACGACTATAAAACATCAACACGTATTATTGCCGACCCATCTAAAGGCACGCAGTAAAGCTTACACTTTCAATGAGCACCAATCTTCCAACTCAATCACATTATTGACATTCAAAGGAACATTCAATTAACTGAAGGCAAAAAGACTACACAAGCATGAGGTGATTATGGAATTTGCCGTGCAGCATATTACTATAGGAAGTTCATAAATTCTAGCATGCAACTCCAACAAAATATCACCACTGTTCTCTGGCACTACAGTGTCAATCTCCATTTACAAAACAACGGTTTCCTATTCAAATCTCATGCTTCATAAAATTTAGCCTGAAATTACTTATTAATACCCATAAATTTCAAAAATCCAATCTTTACGTCACCCACATTTTCTCATAACCCATAAACAACGCTGCACTCTAAATTAAATTAACCCAATAGAATTAAATGTAATGCAAACCTTGAAATAATGGCGAATAAAGATCTTGGCAATGCGATATAAAGAAAACCCAGAAAAAAGGAATCAAAGCTTAATCAAATTCCATTATTTCAGGGTGTCTTCTTCTTCTTCGGCGAAAGTCCCCTTTCCCTTTTATTTGTTTGGCTTCCTCCAGGATGTTTCTTTCTCTCTCTACTGTTCTTACATATGATATATATGTAGATTGTCTTGGAGTGAGTATTTTTGACAGCCAAATATGAGATGTTTTTATTGTCTGTATTTTGCAATTTTCAACCTAAAGATCACTTTGCAGACAGAATTCTCTCACACGGTGAATCTAATGCCAACGTACATTATTGTGAAAATTATATTCATTTTGGTAATCTTTTTCTGCATTAATATGGCTAAATGTTGTCCAGTTGTCTCTATCTACCAAGTGGAACTCAAACTCCATAATTTAAGCAAACATGGTTCGAACATTATCTCTATAATCAATTCTTTGTTGTGCATCTTAAGCTAACATTTTATCACACAACCCAAAAGCCAAAGATTCATTAGTGGATATAAGTTTTATACCATATTTTATCTCGTAAATGTTTGTGTGAATGATTTTTCGGAGAATGTATGGTCAATAAAATAGGAAAAATATGAAAAAAATTTGAAAAATAATTAGCGAGAGAAAAGTGATTCCCAAAAAACTACCATAAGGGCTAAATAATCTATAGAAATTACATAAAAAGATAAAAAGTACAAGTCGCCAATAAAAAGAAGATTGATTGGAACTATTTTTAAACCATATAAAAATATATTAGATCTTGATATTAGTTATAACTCAACAAATGTATATTTATTTTTATATTATCTTTCAAAGCAAATAATATATAAATAGGCGCAAGATCTATTAATCAATAGGGATCGTGCCAGCTCGTAGTTGACCTAGCCATCCCATGGGGGACCACGATAGCACCTAGAATCCCTACCCTACCACATATTAACCAACAAACAAGATCTTTGATTTACATTTGACTGGTAGTATGACCACTAGCATTTTTGATCCAGTAAACTCACTGCTTCTCACATGAGGTGGGTACCGAGGACCCACATTAAAAAAACCCCACAAATGTTAAACACCCCCCCCCCCTCCTCCTTCTCACATTAGCTCTGCCAGGCCTAGCAGAGCAGCTCGGCTCCTGAACTTTATAAATTATTTGTGAATTAGTTGTTAACCCAATTGTGGAGCGGGTTGACAGTGTGTTTACAACTCGCTATTTAATGCATTATGTAGACCTTTCCAAATCTTTAGGGTACTTAATTTGGCATTAACAATCAATATAGTCACTATTCTATTACTTATCAAAATTTTGAGAATTTGAAATTAAGATGAGATAACATTGAATTCTTACAATCAACAAACACACATTTTGATGTTAACAAAAACGAACACGGGGATTGTAATGATAATCAATCAAGAGCATCGAAGCACCGATGATCTTTACCGTACACATAGTAGGTTATCGAACCCCACCTTAAGCATTATTATTGTTTGGGGTAGTTTTTGGATTCTATATGTGAAGCATGTGCTTTGTTTTTAGTTCATGGCATCAAATACCTTATATGTCACCAAGCTGTGAAGTGGTCCAATCTTTTTGCAAGCCTAGAACAGCAAAATGATTCATATTTTTCTTCAAGACAAAACAACTGGGAAAAGCTTTTATACCCTCAAAATTTTGAGGTCCTAGACAGCAAATAATTATGAGACCCTTAAATTTTTTTTTCCCCCAAGTGTAGCAATCTCTTTAGCATTAATTATGACCATTTCTAATTCAATTTGAGTGAATTACCTATTTGGTCACTGAACTTTCAGCCATGCTTCCAAAGGGTCACTGACCTTTCAAAATCACCCAAATCATCNTCCAATCTTTTTGCAAGCCTAGAACAGCAAAATGATTCATATTTTTCTTCAAGACAAAACAACTGGGAAAAGCTTTTATACCCTCAAAATTTTGAGGTCCTAGACAGCAAATAATTATGAGACCCTTAAATTTTTTTTTCCCCCAAGTGTAGCAATCTCTTTAGCATTAATTATGACCATTTCTAATTCAATTTGAGTGAATTACCTATTTGGTCACTGAACTTTCAGCCATGCTTCCAAAGGGTCATTGAACTTTCAAAATCACCCAAATCATCACTGAACTTTGTAAAATGTTTCCACCAGGTCACTGAACTTTAAAAATCACCTTATTCATCACTGAACTTTGCAAAATGTTTCTACGAGATCACTAAACTTTACAAAATGTTTTCTAGGAGATCATTAAACAACCTAATAGTTTAATTGTAGGTCCATTTTACTCAAACCGATATGTAAGAACTGTTTGTGGGAGAGACCATTGTCAACCAAATATCATGAAAATTTTATGCACAAGACTCATTTCAAGCACTTCCTCTTGTAACTTTTGTTCCCTTCATGCCCAACAAACTCATCCTCGTGAACGATGAAGAATTCATTGGATATGGATTTTTAAATTTTTCAAGGAAATTAAATTAGAGTAATAAGAAATACTTGTTTACGGAATTATTTTACTTTTGAAATATAATGAGGATCATAATAAAATTGATTTTAAAAAGTACATTTTCTTTTTTTTTCTCTCAAGTCTCCAGAAATAAATGATTAATACAACTTTGGCTTAAGCGAAAAAATAATTTATTAAACACAAAAGCACAAAAAAGAAATAAAAATAAAATAAAATCCTCGGGCCCTTTATTCAGTGCCCAAGTGTTTTGGGCCTCTTATTTAACGTATCAAGTTGTTTGATTTTGACTTCTTATGTGGAAATTACATTGACCCCGAATTGTGGAGATTAAATTTCAAATATCATGGATTATATTTTATTTTATTTTTATCAAAAGTCAGATGTTTACCTAAATAACAAATAAATGTAAAATATATATATATATATATATATATAAAACTCCCTCATTACGTGAAAGCTGAAGAACCCTTCCATGTTAAACCTACAATTCGCCATAAAATCTACGATCGTCTTCTCCATAAACTGAATAGTGTAGTAAAATCAATCATCCATTTTTATCACATTATGACCTCGACGTACTCGTCACATGGTTTTCATAGTCGCTCATAGCTTCATTCGAAAAATATCAGACCTTAAATATGTTTTTAATAAGGAGCAATGATCTCAAAAGTTGAGCGAAGATTGATAAGAAATTTAGAAGAAAAGTAGAGAAAAGAAAAGGCACATAAGGGATTAAAGATTAGATGCCGAAACCAGTAACAGAACCCACCACCAATCGTGAAATCCTAGCGTTCAAAAGGTAAATCAATTGTTTATCTGATTTAATTAAAGGAAAATTCGTATTTAACATTGTTAGGTGTGTATGGCTTAGGTAGTCACACATTTTTAGAATGTGTGATCTCACTTTTTTTTTTAAAAAAAAATCGATTTGGGATATTTTGACCTACATCTGATTGAGGCGATCTCAATTTTTTGGTAATGAAGATACGTATTTTTAGAACATTTTCGTTTCTTTTGTAACCAACATTCTCTGTGTGATTTCTGTTCTGATTGTGACCAATTTCCTAATTAGAAACACATTTCTACTACTATTATGTTACCCATTATATGTTTGTGATTAGTCTATAATTTTATGATGAATCATGTTGTTATAATATGCATATCTTTGCGTATAATCTGTGACCTGAGTAGAGTACGTGATAAAATAATTGCACATGACTAGCTTATTGTGTGACATGAATGCATGTACAAATATCAAATACGGATGTATGTTTGTTACTTTTGTCATCTATTGCAGGCAGGGGGGTATATTATATCAGAAGCTTTATGGTTTCTAGGTAAAATTACCACCAATGCAACCAAAAACGTGTTGTCGAATTTTACGGCAAAGTTCAACGATGAACAAAAAACAAATACTAGCTGATACATTCTTCTCTTACTATTACATGGATAGTAATGAGATAGTTGTTCAAATTCAACCAATACACTATTTTCTACTGCGAAAGGTCGAGCAATCGAACAAGAAAGAGATGTTTACGGTGGTTGGTAGATATTTAAGATTTTCTTTCCCTGAATTCTGTTTGGTTATGAGACTTAGATACCGGGTACAGGACGTAAGGGGAAGTCTTCAAAATTCACATTCCAGGATTAAGGAGAAATATTTTGAATACTTGAACTTAATCACAAATGCAGATGTTAGAGACATCTTCCTTGGTCTAACAAATGAAGACGGTCATGATGTTGTGATGATTGAGATTCTTTATTTGATAACATCATACCTTATCTCAATCTCGTACAAGAAGGTTGTTAAGAATTATTTGTTTGCTCTTGTTGAAAACTTTGATACCATGGAGATGTTTTCATGGCAAAAGACTTGTTTTAACTTTCTATAAACTCATTGGAAGATGAATTGGGTAATAGAAATCCGCATTACATACTCAAAAGAATTTCTAGTTGCCTTTCAAATTTAGATTTACGAGTCTATTCCAAGACTAGATAGGACTGTTACTTCTAGGATGGGAAGGAGATACCCATGTATCCTGAAACTGCCATATAGCGTTAAAGAAGAGGTGTTCTCTGCCACGGATGCAAGTTTTCATTTCATGCGTATTACTTAAATAAGTCACAAGTCAGTCACAGTTCACCTTAGAGAGTCACAATTCACATTATGCAATCAAAGGAAAAAAAAAATAAAATCACTTTTTAACTTTTCACGTGTCACAGTAAATAATTTTCATGCACAGGTAACGATTCTCATTATCAGGTTACAGCTCACTACTTTATGGAGTCACAATTCACATTCTGCAACCAGTATTCAAATTTTGCTGACAAGCATAATTAATGTATGGGTTATGGATTTTTCCCTTTTAAAAGAATAGAGGACCCAACTCAAAAAAATAAATGAAAATTTTTGTTGGATGGATTTTTTTTAGGCTTCAGGCCATTGCCTAGGTTGCCTTGAGCCAAAGCCCGACCTACATTTAACTGAACTTTTAGAAAGTCAAAAACTATTTATAAAATTAAGAAATCGAAACATGTTTGAATAAATTTTTCGGAGATACTTCGTCTATTAATTTTTTTTTTGAAAGAAACCAATCTAAGGTATGAAGCTTTCTACAAGAAGTAGATGTAGAAGCAAAAGTAGGAGTCGACAAGAAATGTGTAGCCCCCCACTCCCACCACCCCTTCTTCAAAAGCCATCTCCATATGCAGTAGCATGTTTTTGAAACATATTTCACATCTCTATGATACTATGAACAATCTTATAAAAAACAAAGCAAAACAATAAATTTGTGAACAGTGTCGTTTTTTTTTGACAGGTATAAGAGGTTTCGGGGGACTTCACGACCCAAGAAGCTTCTTCCATTGGTCATATCCAAGAAGAACAACAAATAATAAAACACAAGCAGCAGTCATAATTCCAATACTAAGGCCAAATATCCCATGAATGCGGTACAATGTGAAGTGGATGTTCAAACTAAATATCCCAGCCATCACAATCTCAACAGTTATAGTCAACGACGCACTTGTCAATGTCAACTGCAGTTTAACAAGCTCATTCCGCTGATCGTTGAGCCATAGTCTAACATAATCTTCCATATGAAAATCATTAAATCTTTCCTTAGTTTACCCTTCATTATTCAATTGAAATCAATCATATCACAATCTCTAATTACATTTGGCAAATCATCATAATCACAAGCACAATTCCACCTCAGTGCTGGTAACATGTTTGATAGTGTAGTGGACAGGGACAAAGTTTAAAATTAAAGACATAAAAACCCCTCAATTCTTCTTTTATTGATCTTAACCAGTCCTATGCAGTCTAACATCCAACATGAGAAATCCAAATTCAAAACACGCTATACAATTTGCATTTGCACAAAGTGATCCAAGATAATGAACAGAGTTTTCACTTCACATTTGCAGCAAAAAAAATTCAAGGAAAAGCAGTACTGAAAATTACATTTGGAGCAAAACTCAACCTGAAGTTCAATCCAAGAGAGTCGACTTGGAATGAGTAGTCTTCAAGCTAAACTGCTGCCTTGCATCCACCTTCCGCTCATTCAATGCAGGTGAGATTTCTTTGACAGAACTTCTTATCCCAAATACGACACCAGTTTGCAGAAACCTCATTGTTGGAACCACATATAGACACCAGTCAGCGCAATAAAATTCTTAAACTGTGATAATTATCTTCCTTTCTTCTCCTCAACCCAACACAATTGTAGCCAATAAGCAAGAAGCTGAGAAACAGTAACCATCATTTTTTTCCTATTACAGTAAATCTTAAGCATACAATGAAGAATCACAAATTTAATCACTTTCTACAAAATTCTCATTTTCCAATTCAGCTTCTCATCTGCTTGCAAATATCAGCATAAGCATTTACGCATTGAAAACTGACATCATGCAATTTCAGCTTTTGGGATGCTCTGCAATTTGCAGACTGGAAAGGTAGGAATAAGCAATCCTCGGAGCAGAGAACCTTCAACGAAGTGGACCTACTTCTGAAATACTCAAAATTTTCCCCAAAAGACCAAATGCACATTCTGGAGAGAATAGCTTCCCTGAAAGTGTTAATGAAAATCATACAATGGCAAAGGCACCAATGTAGCAGGTTCTACAACATCCCTAGCTCCGAAACTGGTTGTTTCTGCTAATGTCATAGAATTGTACCATCAGCAATCTTGCACTGTAACACTAGAAGCACACATTCCTACACATATAGCTGGGAATCAGTAACCTACAAAATAGACATACAGAATTCAAAATAATCGCACAAGATAAACTATCACTAAAGACAATAATACGATACAAATTGTTCTTAATTAATATTTGATCTGCAAGATTCTACAAATAATCAAATGCGGTACATCACCTCGTTGAATTTGTATATTCCAGCAAACCACTTGCACCAATCATTAGCATCCTGATAAATGTTGTACGTGATGTCGGGCCAAACATCATAACCAATCAGTGGTGAGGGCATACTACAGAATTAGCCATATAAAATGGAAAATGCTACATATAAATGAGATAAATATTTAAAGAATCACAATTGCTTAGGTGATGCTCCTACCTATCTCCACAAAATAAACCCATCACTCAGGAACTGAGAAGATCAAGCATCCGTTGTCCCAGCGCACTCTGATCTCTCTTCCTACTTGAAGTCTCTTCTCTCTAATGATTTTTCCCCACTTGCCAATAAGATTATAGTAACTCTTTCGCCATTTCAACTTCATCGCATATAGATCACCCGTGTCATCATCCCGAGCATTAATGCGAATTTGATGTTCATTCCTCAACTGTTCCCGAGCTTGCTGTGACCAGTAGAAGAGTATGTGATCTTCAACTGCTTTTCCTGGCAAAGTAAGGAATGGATGATTTGTATCCACATCAGACAATGTGAGCGCTTTCTTGATAGGCCAATTATCATGTCCAGAAGCTGTTGGGACATACTGCTCCACTAGAACTGAGAAGTACAAGCAATTATTTGCCCAGCGCAATCTGATTTCTTGACCAATGCCAAGTCCCTTCAGTCGAATAATATTTGCCCAGCCTCCAATGAGATTATAGTAATTACCTCGCCATTTCAATTTCATTACATGAATTTCACCTGTATCATAATCTCGTGCATTTATTGACACCTGCTCTTCCTTTCTCAATTCTTCTCTTTCTTGTGGCACCCAATGCACAAGAATATGATCTTCCACGGATCTACGAGGCAATGGGAGAAAAGGATGATTAGTATCAACATCTGAGGATGTGAGGACCTTTTTTATAGGCCAGTGGTCCTGCACTAGGGGGGCCGCAACCATTCGAGTTGGGGGAACTGCAATAACCTGCTGTTCTGGAACAGAAAAGTGTAAGCATCCATTAAACCACCTTAGCTTAATTTCGTGTCCAACATCAAGTCCCTTTCCTCGTACCACTTTTCCCCATTTGCCAATGAGATTATAATAGCTCCCACGCCACTTCAATTTCATCACATACACATCACCAGTATCATCATCTTGGGCATTCAAGCCCACTTGGCCATTGGTACTTAGATCTTCCTGCTGTTGAGGTGTCATATACACAAGAACATGAGTTTCAACTTGTTGCCGGGACAATGTCAAGAACGGATGAGTAATGTCAACATCAGAGAGGGTGAGTGCCTTCTTAATAGGCCACTGATCCTGCATCTGAGCAGCATCATTGTAATATGTTGTCCTCTTCATTCCTAATTCCACAAAATAAGAACCACGAGATTTACTACATCTAAATGACAATATCACTGGTACTGAACAAGATGAGGAAATTCATTCATTTTAAAAATAGGCAACTCAATATACGCATCAGGGATACCAGTAGAGGTTACAAGTTCAATGAATCCATGCAATCAACCACATAGCAGTCATGCTCCATGTGTGGCTCATAACATCCCATGTGAAGACCATAATATTGAACAGAATGTGTGTAGTGTCCTTCACCCAACATAGAACGAGCAGACAAATTTCACCAACTTCTTCATGAGAAACATGGATCTGGTCAAACTCCTAAATAAATCAACCATAATTACTTTTCTTGTTCTTTCTATTAAATTTTTGCCTGGAGCAAATTTCGAACACTCTCTTCAACTTAAACATGCTAATGCAATCGAACTAAAAGAGGAAAGAGTAAAACCCCCAAATTAATATCAGTAAGGTAAAAAAGGAAACCACAAGTCAGACAGCAGATGCCGGCAGACTCCTTAGTCAGTAGGACTAAAGCACTCGCACTTCCACCTTATGATCATCCCTCTGGTAAGGTGATTATCGATATTTTCCATCAATTAAATAATAAACATCCCAATTTAGAAGAACAATCCTTTCCCATTATTAATAAATCGTATATCCCAACACATAAACCAAAACCCTAGAAAATCACCGCCAAATAAGCACAAAAAAGGAAATTCGTGAAGCAAATTAAATACGTATGTACATATTATTCTAATCTACATTAGTTCGAATAAAAAAAATTGTCATTTCTGTAAATCACTACATACTACATAGTCTAAGCAAAAAAGGAAAATAAAATAAAAAGTATAACAAAAAGAATAAGAATTTTCTTACTTTGTATACAGAGATCAAATTTTCTACTTGATCTTGATGATTGAGAAAGAGACGCTGGATCCTTGTCCCTGGGATTATGTTAGTTTTTACTAAAAAGGAGTGGCACACTGCATATATAAACTTTTGATGGTTCGCGTGGCATTTATATATTATTGGGGGGCGAATTATGCGAAAATGGTGAAGTGAGGAAAAGAAATAAAGTAATTATATATTTTATTCTAGAGTCTATTTCAATTTTGTACAATCGAATAATTATAATTTAATCCAATTTTAATCGATAATTCCATCTAAGTCTTTCACCTAAACGGACAAAAATCAATGAAGTGATAGTCGATAAATAAAATCCGTCATTTATTTAATTAAAAATTGTACATATTTCGCATTAAATACTAACTATTAGACGCGATGACGAAATTATCAATTTCTGCCAATGCGATTAAACAAATTTGTCTTAAATTGGAACTAAATTTGAATATAGCTACCCAATTGAAATCAGATAGAAGTATAGTTGGTATCAAATTAAGTAAATTGAAGTACAATTATACTGAAGTTAACCACTCAATGAGAAAAAAATGAAAAAGTCAACGAAGGCAGAACAAGATGTGAGATTACATGCTTTGCTAACGAGGACGAGTCTTCAGGTAACATACAATTACAAGTAGTAACACTAACCAAACAAGAAAAACAGTGTCGGGGAGTGGGGGGACGAATAAGAAAAGCTAAGATCCTGAAAGAGGGATTGGCTTCACCGCGCTTTTTATTCGCCGGAATGCCATCTTAACTCGTTCCTTAAGACCGCCGTTCTCGCTTTCGACCTCGCCACTTTCTTTGTCTAGTTGAGCTACATTCCCATCCACATTGATCACCAGCTTCCCGTCTACCCCATATTTAACGTCTCCAAACAAGGAAACAAGGAGTGCATCGACGATTTTTTCAGCTTTCTTCGTGTCTTCTTCATTATTTACTACGGGTTCAGAATCAACCACCACCTTAGGCATCTCCCTACTGACATTTAAAACCAAAGCCACAATGGAGTCGGATACCATATCACTAATCGGATCCGCTGTCCAATGCACGGAAAGATGATTTTCAGATTCCTGCTTCACTGTGACCTGACCGTGCACTAGCAAAGTGGGAACCCCTGATTCCTCGTCCGTTGATGACTCCACACTTTCATATATCTGCTTAAGCCTGTATTTTATAACAGCAAGTGCGCCGGAGTACGGGATAGTAATCCTTTGAATAATATTCCCAGTCGATAGCTGAGAGAAGACATGAAGATCCTCAGGTGCCATAATCTGATAGGTGAAGCCCTTTTTAACAAGTAAACCACTCACAGTTTCACCAGCTGAAGGCATTTTTTCAGCCAGCTTTCCAACAGTTTTCGCCATTTTCTGCGAGTTGAAGTACATTTCTACAGATTGGCAGTTCTTCGGGGTCATGATTTTGGTGTTGCCATCAGCAAAGACAGAAAGGAGCTTCTGTTTGAGCCTTCCCATCTCATTCGCTTCACCATGAACCAGAATGATGTTGGGAGGCATTAGCTCTTTCAGGAAAGTGCTCGTTTGAGCATAGTCTGCATGAGCCGAAAAGGAAATATAATGGACCTGCATGTTCAGGGAAGCAGTCAAGCCATTCGTGAGGGTAACTTCTTTAGGTTCATTAATAATAGTCTTAGCCAATGTCCCTTCCACAACATACCCAGGTATGACACAAGCATTTTTCCTGTCTGAGCACCATTTATCAAACAGCTGTCTCGACAGACCACTCTGAAGTCCACCAGGGGTTGCCATAACCACACATGGACCTGTGTCGTTAAATTCATCAATACTTTTCAATGGAAAGATGTGCTTGAAATCAAACGGGTTTGAACTGGCAAATTGATTCCGGATCTTCTCGTTCATGGCATTAGTGTAAGTTTGATAAACAGCCATGCACCTTTTTGCAAGTGGCGAAGCATAATATATAGGGACTTTGTGAAGATCAGGATGACTTGACCAGTATTCATCCAGGATCAGGAGAAGTTCTTGTGCACGGCCTAGGGCAAAAGCAGGAATTAGAACACGACCACCTTGAGTAACTGAAGAGTGAATGACATCAGTAAAGCGCTTCTCGCGTATATGCCGTGGCTCGTGGAGTTGAACGCCGTAAGTTGATTCAATAATGCAAACGTCCGGGGAGAACTGGGGCATCTCAGCAGCACGAAGGTGACGATCTTCTTCTCGCGAATAATCTCCAGTGTAGAGAACACGAACACCAGCAATGTCAACCATAAACATGGCAGCACCAAGGACATGACCAGCAGTATAACACCAAAAGCGGATACCATTAACTTCTACAGTCTGATGAAAATCTATAACCTGTAACAAGGAATTAGTAAATGTCAGACAAATATCAGACAGCTTAAGTTGTACAGTAATTAAAAATGTCCAAATTTCAAACAGTTGTGAAAATGATAAAGGGCCACACATGAAGGATCTCAAATACGACACCTCAATTTTATCCATGGACCGAAGAATGTCTTGTTCATCAAACAACATATCGTCAACTGAGACCTTGCTCACTTTAACATAATCTGATAACATCAGCTTGTAGATTGCTTTTGTTGCATGTGTCATAAAAACTCGTCCTTTGAACGTGGTCTGTTGAGCAAAAGAAGTAAAAATTTCAGTAAAGAAGATTGCAAATTATGGCTGAAAGGAAATTCTAAATGAAGCAAACCAACCTTCTCCAGAAAATAGGGAAGGGAAGCAGCATGGTCCAAGTGAAAGCTGAACTCATAAAGCAACTTATCAGAATAGATACGAAACAAATTGAGAGAAGAAAAAGAATCACAAATGTTAGAAGCATCAGACTGAATAGTTAGAAACTCGTTATTATAACTTTAGATGTAAACAGAAAAGTTACAATTGCAGCTGAATATTTTAGGTTTACAAGTACAGAAAAAGTAGGGTCCACAGTCACATTACAAACACATCAAGGTTGACCTTTTACGATGGACACAAATGAGTAATTTGGTGCATCTAAAACTTAAAACAACTAATCGGTCTAAGACTAGTGTGCTTAAATAAGCCATCATCTTGCATCATGTTAAAGGTAAAATCTCACATGGATTAAAATGGAAATATAACCAACATATAAGCTCTTGGGTTACTCTTGTTAACAAGGTTAAACTTTTGAGATGGAATAGTAAGTCTCAATAGATACAATAGAAAAACATGAAGAGCATACTGAGTAATAAGAAGAACATCAATGAGTGACGGGTCGATTTCATCAAAGTAAGGCAATGCAGCCATTCCTGAGAAAGCTGGATGAATACCGCAGTCAAACTACCATTAAACAAAAGGAAATAGAATTAGCAAATAAAAAGAAGAATTGAGAAGTCAAAGAAAAAACAAATAAAACAGCATCAATTCCATAGTCCTTGTACCATAACAATTTTCCCTTTGTAAGACATGTGAACACAGGATCGTCCCACTTCACTACCAGCCCCCAAAGGTGTTATAATAAGCTGATCCTCATCTCTCATTGCAGATCGCTTTAAGGATGATGCTGGTTGTCCTGTTGAAGCCATTGCACTTGACAACCCAATACCAAACTTCTTTTATCAAATAATTATACTCCCTGCAGAGAGAGAGAGAGAGA